>JAYMSP010000844.1:0-40278 GCA_036897095.1 Plantago elongata | reverse complement strand
AAGGGGGGGAATGTTGGGGGTGTGTTCGTTTGTGTGGGGGGGGGGGGGGGGGGGGGATAACCCAGCATCGTCACCAACTAGTAGACCCCCTGAGCCGGTTTGTGAAACGGAAGAACAACCTATGAATCCTTGTGAACCTATTCAGCCTACCAATTCGCTACCGCCGCTGACCGGAAATCTTAATCCGGGACGAATTTGGGATAATCCCGAGCCAATTGCGGAGAATTTGAGACGGTCTTTTTGGACCATTTCAGCCGGCACCGCAATCACCTAGTCCCATTCGAACTGAGAATTTTGTGGACTCTGACTTTGGAAGGGTTCTTTCACCTCGCTTATGGACGGTTGTAATTTTTGGGAACCGGGAAAATCGAGGGGATTGGCTATTGAGTTTTCGGCCCTGACTATTGTCGATGGAGAAGTAGAAATCCAGATTGAGGAAAACGACATGGCCTATAAGAAAAAGTTTTGGGAATCCAGCTTGATCATGTACATATTGGGAGGAGAGTTGACGATGAACGGTGTGAAACAATACATGATTCGATTTTGGAACTTTGTGGCTTTACCCAAAATTTTGTACAATGAGGAGGGTTACTTCCTGCTGAAATTCCACACTATCGAAGATTGGGATTTGGTCTTGAGCAAAGGACCGTATACCATCTACAACATGGCAATGTTATTCGAGCATGGACCAGTGTTTTTTGCCTCAAGGATGATATGATGCGTACTTTACCAATCTGGATTAAGCTACCTAATCTTCCATTGCATTTATGGGGAGCAGCTAGTCTAGGGACGATAGGTAGTGCTATCGGGAAGCCGTTATTTACGGATGAATGTACGGCTCACAAACTCCGTATATCTTACGCTAGGCTGCTAATATAGGTGGATATCACCAAGAAATTGAGGGAATCCATTAATATTAAGGAGGAAAAGGGAAGGGTATTCCAACAATCGGTTGAATATGAATGGAAACCTTTGTTTTGCGAGATTTGTCAGAAGGTGGGACATGTATGTTGACCAAATACAAAGAAAATCCTTTACAAGAAACCCACCAAAAATTGGCAGATTATAGCAGACCATAGGCAGCATGTAAGGAAGAATAGTGTGCAAAATGTGGAGCCCCCTCGCACGGACAAGGCTGTGGTGGTGTTTGAGCAGGGGCAAAGTTCGACGTGCCCAACTGCCGGTACAACGGCTGCGGGTGATGGCACGGTCTCGTGGCAGTCTGGTGCTACTGGCGAGAGACTATCTTCTAGTGAGTGGCACACAGTGGAAAATGCTAGGAGAAATAATGCGAAGGGGAAAGAACCGATGTCCCCTTCCCAGATGGTGGATGATGCTATGGTGACTATTTTCTCGCCAAATGGGTTTGATGCACTTCGGACTGAGAATAAGTCAGGAGTGTTTTGGGACAGGGTACCATGATTATATCCTGGAATGTGAGGGGGTGCAATAAGATAGCTAAGATCAAGGAGATTGGCTCCCGTCTCCGAGCACTTGGGTGTTACATAGCTATCCTAGTGGAAACTAGAGTTAAAAAAGAAAACAACAAAAAAATTAGAGATCGTTTGGGAGGTCAGTAGACATACATTGAAAATTATAATTGCCATGATAATGGTAAAATCTGGTTGCTCTGGGATTCGACAAAAGCCAGCGTACATACCGCTGCGGAGGATGCACAATTTATCCACTATAAGCTTTCTAGCATTGATGGTACCTTTATTACTTGGCTTACTGCTATTTATGCTCTTAATCAGCTGGAGGAACGCAGCGACTCTGGGTAAAACATGAAGCTTTATTGCCACATATGGGAGAAAAATGGATGCTAATGGGAGATTTTAATAATGTTCTGACTGCACAAGACTGTATTGGTGGATCCCTTGTTCACCCCAGTGAGTACGTGGATTTAACTAATTTCCTGGAGAGGACAGAGTTATTTGAGGTAGACAGCCTTGGGGATCACTATACTTGGCATAACGAACACTCTGTGGATCCGACATACTCTAGAATTGATTGAGTACTATCTAACATGGCATGGTTACAATCGCTTGGGCATCTACAAGTCGAGATTCTTGAAGCTAGCATATCTAATCATGCCCTTTTGATGTTTAAGCTCTTCGAGACAACTAGACCCACTCGACACTCCCTCAAGTTTATTAATCAAGTTATTGAAATACCTTCTTTTCATGATGAGGTACGGCAGTGTTGGATGAAACCGGTAAATGGAAGAAAAATGTCCATTGTTTGGGACAAACTGCGTCACCTGCGGCAAGTAATTCAGAAGCTGCAGCGGAACTTCCAGGGGATCCGCAGGTCACTTGAGCAAGCTCAGGCTGCCCTTCTTTTTGCTCAACATGAATTGGTTGCTGATCGGATGAATGCGGAGAAAATTGAAAGGGTTCGGCAAAGGACGGTAGATGTATTACACCTCAATGATATAGAGGAAACTATCCTACAACAACACTCGAAAGTAGATTGGATTAGAAAGGGTGATGTGAATAACTCTTACTTTCATGACACCCTTAAAGCAAAAAACTGTCACCCAGGAATTGTTTGCATGCAAAAGGAGAATGAGACCGTTGCCACTTCACAATCGGAAATACTAGAGTTATATGAGAATCTTGTAGGCACTCGAGCTAATCGTTTAGAAGGTATCGACATAACCACCATGAGGAATGGATTGCAAGTGAGTAGGGTGCAGGTTGCTCGTCTTGTCCGTCCTATTACCCGTATGGAGATTCGACAAGCGCTCGATGGAATCGGTGATCTTAAAGCACCGGGTATTGATGGGTACAACGCTAAGTTATTTAAAGCAACTTGGGGCATTATTGGGCATGATGTGGAGGTTGCCATCCACGATTTTTTCGACAATGGCAAAAGTATAAGTCTGTCAATTGCAGTCTTGTTACTCTAATACCAAAAGTTGCTGAAGCAAGGACGGTTAATAATTTTCATCCTATCTCCTGTTGTACTACACTCTACAAGATTATATCAAAGATTTTAACTACTAGATTGAGTGGTGTACTTCCTGGATTGGTGCATGAAAGACAAACCGCATTCATCCTCGGTCAACAGATTCATAGCCATATCCTTCTTGATTATGAACTTTTACGTGGTTATAGCCGCCGGAATGGAGCTCCAAAGTGTAAGCTACAAATGGATCTATAGAAGGCATACAACACATTGAAATGGTGTGCAGTAGAAAGTATTCTGATGAAACTGGGGTTCTCAACCCGGTTCATTGAGTGGATAATGATTTGTGTCATCACCGTGTCGTACAAATATATGGTAAATGGATCCCCTACTACTTCTCTACGTGCCCGTAGGGGCCTCAGACAGGGTGATCCGATGTCCCCACTCCTCTTTGTGTTACTTATGTAATATTTATACAGACCCTTGCAAGAGCTTAAGTCTATCCCTGACTTTAACTTTCACACCAGATGTGAAAAATTGCAGATTATTAATCTCAGCTTCGTTGATGACCTCCTGTTATTCTCCAGAGGGGATGTTACATCGGTCCAGCTTATGATAGATAAGTTTAATAAATTTTCCAGGGCTACATGACTTAGTGTTAATCCGAGCAAATTTAAAGAATTTTTTGGTGCCGTTTTCGAGGATGAGCAGCAAACCATCAATCAACAAACGGCTTTCCAGGAAGGGATTCTCCCCTTCCGATACCTTGGGATCCCTCTGACTAGCCGGAAACTCACAATGATTCAATGTCAGCCTCTGATTGACAAACTAGTATACGCATTGGACTGCTAAATTGCTCAGCTTCGCAGGTCGTGTGCAACTTATTAGGAGTGTTATGTTTGCAATTGCAAATTATTAGTTACAATGCCTCCCTCTCCCGAAGGGGGTGTTTCAACACATTGAGGCCATCTGTCGTTCCTTCCTCTGGTCTAACAATGACTCGATCACTCGTAAATCCCCAATTGCTTGGGAAAAAGTGTGTAAGCCGAAGAAGCATGGAGGACTACAGATCATTTGTCTACAAGATTGGAGTCTGGCCTGTCTACTAAAGCTACTCTGGAATCTTTGCAGAAAGCAGGATAATCTCTAGGTTAAATGGATACATAGCTACTATTTACCCCAAGATACTATACTATCCGCTCCTATTCCCCAAGCGAGCTCTTGGATATTTAAGAGTATCCTAAAGTGCCGGTCCTTGCTACACAATAATACAGTGTGGGATACCATGCTCCATCTCCCGAAATTCAGAAGGAGGATCATGTACCGCATACTCCAGGTGGTGGACAATGTGGCCTCGTGGAGGACCCTTCTCTACCGCAATACAGGACGACCTAGAGCCATTTTTGTCCTGTGGCTTGCGTGTCATGGAAGATTAGCAACTAGAAACCGTCTCTGCCGCTTCGAACTTATTAATGATACTACATGCTGCTTTTGTACACTTCCGGAAACTCAGAACCACCTTCTATTCTCCTGTACGGTCACGGCTGCCGTATGGAAGTGCATCATTCAATGGCTTCACGGGAATCATAGCCCAAGGGAGTGGCAAACTGAATTAGTATGGATTCTTCAAGCAACTAGAGGGAAAGGATGGCGAGCTAAACTCCTTAAGTTGGCCTTTACGGAAGTGGTATATGAACCTTGGATGTTCCGCAATGAAGTTTGTTTTGCTACAAGGTCTAGTACCCCGACACCTGATAGAATAGCGAGGAAAGTTATTGATTTTATAATTTATAGAGCTATGAGTTTTCCTAATTTAAAGGCCCGTGTTGGGTACTTGATGATAGTCTAAACTCCCCTTCTCATTTGTCCATTTGTTTAGGCTGGATCCTCTGGATTGCTTTTTGTTCTGACATTGTTTTTGGTTAATGATATACTTTATTCGTTCCAAAAAAAAGTTCA
This sequence comes from Plantago elongata, assembly GCA_036897095.1. Taxonomy (NCBI): domain Eukaryota; kingdom Viridiplantae; phylum Streptophyta; class Magnoliopsida; order Lamiales; family Plantaginaceae; genus Plantago; species Plantago elongata. The sequence continues at coordinate 35,409 of JAYMSP010000844.1, read as the reverse complement.
TTTTTAAAACATAGTAGCGGAAACCGCATTGAATCAAAAAAATACTCTAGCATTTTCGCACGACCTAATATTAATCACTAGTTTGAGCATGCTCACCAAATATTAATATCAGTAGTGATGTTTTACGAGCCGAGCCGAGCCGAGTCGAGCCGAGTATTTTGATATTCGAGCTTAAGCTCGAACTCAACCGAGTCAAACTTCGGCTCGGCTCGTTAACAAAACGAGCAAAAACGAGCTCGAACTCGAACTCGAAAATATACGAGTTTTATTTGTAAATATATTTAAAATGTGTATAAAAAATTATAATTTATTAAAATAATTACTCTTAACGAGCTTTACTGAGTCGAGCCGAGTTCGACTCGTTAGTGAAACGAATACAAAATCGAACTCATGCTCGACTCGAAAAACTTATTGAATCGAATCGAATCGAACTTTACCGAATCGAGTCAAATTAAATTCTTAATAAAGCTCGACTCAGAAAACAGCTCAGGTCAGGTCATGTATGTAGTTTGTCCAACCAAGACCCTACCCAACCCAATAGCGAATTGAGATTCCCACTTTAACTCTTTCACACTTGGCAAGAAGGAAATATTCTCAATATTCTTCTAGCAAATCACCACTTTAGAAAAAGTAATAAAATACATCAAATTCTTCAAATCCAGTCTTTCAAAAGTCGCTCCACTCTACTCTACTGATAATCTATCTGATATACTCTATTAGTAGATGATACCTGGAATTATCTATCCCACGTATCAAACTTTATGATCCTAGTAATTAAATTTCCGAGAAGAAATCAATCGATTCTTGTAAACAAAAGCACGTAATATACTTTAAATTCATAATCAATTTCAACATCTTCTTCTTTCTTAAAGAGGATATTTAAATGAAAATTTAGTATCAAAAATTACCTCCGTGAAAATTTAAATTCAGGTTGAACGTACATGAGTCAAGCACACTAATACCATAATAAAATTCGTCTCAATTAAAAGTTTAAATCTAGTTATTTAAAAAAAATATATAATAAGTCTTATAATGAATTTTGAAAGTGTCATTTTACTTGTAAAAGTATCATTTCAATTTTGTATATTGTTTAGCGTTTCTTCTCTATTTTCTAGCAACTGACTATTAAGAAATGCTATATATTGTCATGTTGAAGTGTCATTCCACTTGTTAAAGTGTCATTTCACTTTTACAACTTGTTCAACAGTTCTTCTATCAATTCTTCAGTAACCGACTACTAAGAAATGTTATTTTAATTTTTTCCGCTCACACCACAAGCAACACACCCCTCGTCCATCCAGTTGTTGTTTCCGTATGAATCATTGTGCGTGTTATGTTCAGACTCCGACTCACCTGCATGGCTGCACCTTATAGTGACTATAAAACTCTATGTGTGTATACGACTCGATTAGATTACTCAAATTAACGATCCCAATTGTGATGATTTGTTCAACATTTGATTGGAGATTATGTTGTCTTAATACTAGCTCTCGCTATTTTAGAAGTCAGTTGCAATAAGACACATACTATTAGATCTATTTCTACATCAATCATTTCAAAATGCATCTCATATGTGCCTTAAACTTTCTCTTCAACCGATACTAATATTCTACATGTATTGCTTTATTAAAATCATAAATATATTTATATTTCTGATTTAGATTTGCTATGTAAAATTGTCACTTTTCGGTCAAATTACAACTACACGTCACTAATTTTATGTTTTTTAATGGATTTGAAATATCGTTACTGAAAAATATTATCAACATTTTCATATTTTTTTTCTTTGTTTAATTAAATTTGTTAGGCATGATTTTAGGGTTCTACACTGGAAAAGTATCAATCTTAAAATATAATATTTTAACAAAATTAATATATAAAATTCAGGTATATTACATCAAATATTATTAAATATATAAATTTAATAATAAATTTATAAAATTTATCACCACCGCACCGTGTATTATCATTTTTAGTATATTAAAATACTGCAATAAATAATTCATGGACGTGAACTGAGCAACGATCGTTCAAGTGTAAGTACACGTTTCTAGCTGCACATTAATGAATGATCATTCCTTCATTTCAAGTGGCAGGTCTAATTTGAATCATTATTAATGTTTGTACGTAGGTTGATTTGATAAGATTGAGATCAACGTGATTGATTACTTGCAAGAATTGTGCGCACATTTCTTATAACTTACACTATGTGGATATATTGATTAATAATGCATCAAAGTATACAATTATATTTTCTATATCACCATGCGTATTTCCTTTTGCACGATTAACATCATAATTGCCAGCATATAGGTTTGCCCTAGACAACTTTTAGCTTATTTCTATAGGTTTATTTACGAAATCACCTGTGAATAATGTCGATACTATAAAAGATAAAGAAAACCTCCACTGCAGGCTACTTAATGTAGAAATCGATAAAATGACCAAAATGCCCTTTTGTTAGAAAAACAAAAAGAATAACAATAGTAAATAAAACAGAAATTAAGGAGAAAATTAGAACCTTAAAAATTACAAATTGCACCAGCACCGCTATCAAGCTTGGCTAGCTTCACCATAAAAAATGCTCATATATCTATAGTTCGCCAATCGAAAGAGAGGAGTACTGGTTGAAGTAGGTTTTTCTTCTAATTTTTAAAAAATTCAAATTTTCTTCTTATTTTAATCTATCTAATTGTTTATGGCATTATACGAGACACATGGTAACGACCCGACTACTAATCGATTGATCTCCGATCCTTTGGACCGGCGCAGTTACTAATTGATTAATCTCCGGGTGATATGTTGGCTCCACTGTACTAACACAAGTCACTTTTTCTACACACTTTGTCACCACTCATGCTTGATCACCCATCTTAAAATTCCTTTAGGGCAAGGAAACAAGCTCAACTCTAAAGTTTTTATAGGTGGATTCTCGAAAAGAAAAGTGCACCTTATTGTTATGAATAATATTTATATTAACTTTCAGCTCTTTGGACTTGACTTGAAATTTTGGGGCGTTACATTCACCCCCTTTTAAATTGTGCGACATCTCTGACGCATCATGGTCCTTCCAACCGTCCATCCGTTGTGGGTTTTAGGTTGGCACAACTCTGATACCATTTGTAACGACCAGACCACTAATCGGTTGAACCCGACACTTTGGTCCGGCACGATTACTGATCATTGACAGCTCTACAGGTGATATGTTGGTCTCACTGTACCAAACTACCAATACAAGTCCTTCCTCATGCACTTTGTCCTCACTTATGTGTAAACTCGAAGACGTTCAAATTGATGATGCATTCTAAAATTGCTCTAGAGCAAACACGCTGAACTCTGAAGTTCTTATAGTTGAATTTACCAAAAAGAAAGATGAACCTTATCGATATGAATAGCATCTTTAAACTCACTTAATTTGAAATTCTCAGTGTTATACATTCATAGAAGAGTTCACGATTGTACTTGTAGTTTGTGTAACGAAAGCTACGGAAGAGTTCGCGGTTGTACTAGTTTCATTTAACAAGGAGGGCTGACGGGTATTAAAGTAATTAACGGAAATTATGTAACTAAGGGGTGTTTCTGTAATTAACAATATTATGTATGTGTTCAACGTTTGAGTCAAAATAGTATGAAAATTCAAGATTTTAAATAGGAAATCAAAGAAATGCTCAATTGTTGACTAATCAAATCACCAATAGGAAAATGCATGCAATGCCAAATAAAGCTAGCTAGCCAATTCGTAGAGCTCAACACTATAAATAGGTGAAGAGCAACACTCAATTAGCACCACAGCTAAACACATATCTTGCTCTATTCAACTACAACATCTTAACTATCTGTAAGCCTCATCATATACCACATTAATGGCTTGTTTATCCCAACAGAGTTTAAGTTTATCAGTTCGATTAGTAGTAGTTCTGGTGTTTATGCTAGGAGTAAGTAAAGCTCAACTATCCCCAAATTTCTATGCCACAACATGCCCCAACCTTACTAATATCGTCAGGACTCGTGTCCTGGCTAGCATTAACGGAGGAGATCGTCGCATGGGTGCATCCTTGCTTCGTCTCCATTTCCACGATTGCTTCGTACAAGTAATTTGTCCTCTTCATTGCATGTTAACCTTAACTCATTCCCTACATAATGTACTCTATACAGCTAGCTAGTAGGACATGTCATTAATTGTTGATACTATAATTAACGACGTAAGTAACTGCAGGGATGTGATGCATCAATTTTGCTAGTTGATAACGCAACATTTACCGGAGAGCAAAATGCTGGACCTAATGCGAATTCATTGAGAGGGCTCAACGTGATCGCTGACATAAAAACTGCAGTGGAAGCGCAATGCCCCAACCTTGTTTCTTGTGCTGATATATTGGCTCTCGCTGCACGAGAGGGCACAGTTGGTGTGAGTATATGTATATACAAACTTTTGCGAAATATATAGCTAGACTTTAAAATAAATGACATACTGATGTATGATCCGATTAATTGATGATCAGCTGCAAGGTCCAAGCTGGACTGTTGGACTTGGAAGAAGAGATTCGACCACTGCGAGTCAGACTGCTGCAAACACCCAAATCCCTGCACCAACCGCGAGTCTTGCTGCCCTTACCACTTCTTTTGCTAACAAAGGTTTCACACGCCAGCAAATGGTTGCCCTCTCTGGTAATTACGTGCATCTCACTCAATTAAATCTGGTTCCTTTTACTCCAGTCAACCGATCACTATATATAACTGGCGATTTTATAGTTAACTGATCAAGTACGTTCATATATATAGGGTCTCACACAATAGGACAAGCAAGGTGCACAACATTCAGAACCAGAATCTACAATGACGCCAACATAAATGTGACATTTGCAACCACAAGGAGATCAACCTGCCCACAAACCGGAGGAGACAACAACCTTGCACCATTGGACGTCACTAGCCCAATCGTATTTAACAACGATTACTACAGAAACTTGGTCACACAGCAAGGTTTGCTCCACTCTGATCAGGAACTTTTCAACAATGGAGCAGCTGATGCTCAAGTCACTGGATACGTCAACAACCAAGCTTCCTTCTTCAACGATTTCGCAGCAGCGATGGTAATTATGCAAAATCTTACCCCTCTCACAGGGACCAGTGGCCAGATCAGGAGAGTCTGCTCAAGGGTCAATTAATTTTGATCTATGTGTTGTTGTTGTAATTTATGTTTAATTGTTCCATCATCATATCTCAGATTTGTCCAAGTCAAATATCTGGACAAAATCAATAAACTTATCCATCACAAGTGTTTACCAGTAAAACGTACGTCCATGTATTTTAAGCTGCTAGTCCAAGCTGATCAATAATGAAGGAAATGTAACAAATACAAGTTTCCCTTTTTCTTCATATATTCATGCATTACAAACTCTGCTAAGGATCTCCGTGCAACGTGTGATAACGTTGTGAGCAGCCACAAACTATACTCCCAAGTCCCAATATTGCAAAATTAACTTTATCTCATTTATATATGTATGCTCTTCCAAATTTTGGTAAATCGTGTCCCACTTTATTTCCACATACTTAGGATATCCGTGCCCAACGCCAACTTTGATAAATGATCCATAACAGTTTATTTCTTTTGAAATGTTGAAATTCAATGTTTTAATTAGACAATATGAAATTTTACTCTTTTTAAAATAACTTGTTATTGGTATTCTTTTAACAGATTTTTACTTAAGCATATGATTAAAAAATAAATGAAGAATATCACATAACAATAAAATTAGGTATTGTTTGACTCTTAACCTTCCATGCATTTACCTTTTCATTGAACTAGTAATTAAGAAAATATACTCCATTAGGCCACTTCTTGAATATTAGGCCTATTAAGTCAATGACATATAATGCCTCTATGCCATCGACGATCATATGTTCATCTCCATCCTTTTGGCACCTAACCGTCGATGTTTTTAGATCAGAAATTCTTCAGGCACCTTTAGGCCTAGGTATTACAACGTGCGTACGGATTTTGTCAAGTAGTAATTAAATCATTAATAGAATTATTTTGTGTGTGTATATTAATCACATAAATTCTCATACAGGATTAAAGATAATTTATTTAAAATCGTAAAAATATTATTATTAATCAATACGTTTATATTGTTAATTAAGTTAAACTTTCTTTTTTTTTTTTGGAGGATTATATTTTGAACATATATATAAAAAAGAATAAATATTGATAACTCAATAAGTATTTTAATTAAATGCTTCTCTATTTTTATTCATAATATATAGATCGACTTTAAATGATTATTTAAGAGTAATTATTATCTTTAAGTCACGGCAAATTAATTAATTAAGTATGATTTGGGTAATTTTGGTCGGCTCGACGGAATGTTTCTTGTGGCACCAGAGCCATATACGTAGTTACAAGCTACTTGGTCTATATGCTATGGTCATATGGATACTAATTGGTTCTTGTATAATATAATTATCACTCTGGAAAAGTATGAAATTTTCTATGTCCGTTGAGTATTTCCAATTCTCTTCAATTAATTTATTTTATCTGGTAACAATTAAGTTGCTAAAATATAGTTGTATATCACCTATTCCAGAAGAATGTGACTTATAGGCTGTTTGCTTAGCATAGGATGCCCATTCTAGTTTCATTTTACACATTAAAATGAAATAAAATCTCAATTCAAATTCTACTCCAAACAACCATTTAGGGACTGATTGGCATGACAATCAATGGCCATTTTAATGAAATTTTGGTGAAATTATATTTGGAATGGAATGGAATTGAAATGGGGTATTTGAAGTGTATTTTAGGCCAAATCACTGTTTATCGAGCCAAATTGAGTGATTTAAATGCTATGACAATCAGCTTAGTAATCGAAGTCACCGAAAATTAACAAAGGAGAATTAGTTATATAAATCATTTAACAACAACTATTACATATAAAAATATTCTCTAAAACAATTACATACAAGATCAATTTATTTTTTCAGTCCTAATTTTTCCCAATCACAATATGACTTTCCATGAATGCCCTTCTTTCTTTCTCTCTCGCATAAAGAAATAACTCTAAGAAAGTATTACAAAAAAGGCCATTCTACTTTTTTGAGTCTTAATTTCTCTCAACTACAACATGATTTTCTATTAATGCTTCTCATTCTTTTCCTCCAATTCTAACATACTTCTGTATATATGAAATTCATTTGTTCTTCATTGTTTCTAGATTTTTCTCTTCTTCTCTTGCATTTTTTCTTTATCGATCAGATTCTTTCACTCATTTTTTTGTGTATTTGTAGTAGTTTCTTAAAGGAGGTTATATGTAATCTCACTACATAAAATGGCCTCTTTATGTACTTTTCTATAAAAAGTATTAACTTCATCATCAATTGTACTAGTTTCAGCATCATTTAATTTCTAAACTCAAACAGCTAGTTTCAGAACAACAAAAATTCAATTTTATGTTCACAAAAATTAGTTTTAAAAACACAAAAACTAGTTTCAAATCTGCAAAAGTTAATTTCAGAACCACAAATCATAGTTTCGTGGATATAAAAGTTAGTTTAAAAGACACTAAAATTAGTTTGAAGTACCAACACACAAGATTTATTAGTTTAATTAGTTTGATGTGAATTGAAGGTAATTTCATGGACTTAAAACCTAGTTTCATAAAGGAATGGTAAGCCCTAAAAAATTACTTTGAAAATTCCATCCGGAAGCTATGGTCTTAATTCGGGTTTAGGGTTGAGGACGGGTACAGGGAGACCGTCCTGTACCCATCCTCAACCCTAAACCTTAATTAATCGTTTCTCGGGACTACAATGTAGTTTCAGCAAAAGAAAAGTACTAGTGTCAGGTTCATCGAGCTAGTTTCATGATGATTAATACTAGTTTGAAGGGTATAAACTAAGTTTCATGTCTACACAAGCTAGTTTCATGGACTCAAAACCTAGTTTCATAATTCTAAAACCCTAAAGGGAATTGTGAACCCTAAAAAAACACTTAATTTGAAAGTTCACTCCAAAGCTACGGTCTTAATTAGGGTTAGGGTTGAAGACGGGTACATACCCTAAACCCTAATTAAGCGTTTCTCGGGACTACAATGCTAGTTTCAACAAAAGAAAGTACTAGTTTAAAGATCATTGAACTAGTTTCATGATGATTAAAGCTAATTTCATGGGTATAAATACTAGTTTCATGGGTATAAAACCCTAGTTTCATGTCCACCCAAGCTAGTTTCATGGACTCAAAACCTAGTTTCATGTTTAAAAACTCTAAAGGGAATGGTGAACCCTAAAAAAACCCACTATTTGAAAACTTTCTCCGAGAGCTACGGTCTTAATTAGGGTTTAAAATCTTAAATCCCAATTAAGCTTTTCTCGGGGCTACAATGCTAGTTTCAGCACAAGACAAGTACTAGTTTCAGTTTCATTGAGATAGTTTCATGATGATTAATGCTAGTTTCATGAACTCTAAAAATTCACTGAATTTGAAAACTCCTCCAGGGGCTATACGGTCTTAATTAGGGTTTAAGGCGTGTACATGGCTACCGCCCTGTACCCGTCATCCCCCAAAATCCTAATTAAGTGTTTATTGGGACTACAATGCTAGTTTCAACAAAAGAAAAGTACTATTTCAAATTCATTGAGCTAGTTTCATGATAATTAAAGCTAGTTTCATGATATTTTGTATTAGTTTTATATTAACAAAAGCTGGTTTCTGATTCAGAATACCTAGTTTCATGATCTTTTGTATTAGTTTCATGTTCACAAAAGCTAGTTTCAGAACAACAAATATTAATTTCAGATTCACAAAAACTAGTTTCAATAACATAAAAACTAGACAAAACCTAGTTTCATAATATTTTGTATTAGTTTCATATTCACAAAAGTTAGTTTCAGAACAACAAAAAACTAGTTTCATGTTCACAAAAATTAGTTTCAGATTCACAAAATCTAATTTCATGATCTTTTGTATTATTTCATATTCACAAACGCTAGTTTCAGAGAACAACAAAAATTAATTTTAGGTTCACCAAAGCTAGTTTCAGTAACACATAAACTAGTTTCAAAATCACAAAATCTAGTTTCATGATATTTTGTATTAGTTTCTGACCAAAAAAACCTAGTTTCTTATTCACAAAAATCCTGAAACTTGTACGAACATGTTTGAAACTAACTGTTATGTTTCAGAACAATAAAAAGCTAGTTTCATATTCATAAAAGATAGTTTCAAAAATACGAAAGTTAGTTTCAGGAACTCATAAAGCTGTTTCAGAATTTAAAAAAAAACTAATTTCATGTTCACAAAAGCTAATTTCAAAAACACGAAAGTTAGTTTCAAAATAATAAAAATCTAGTTTCATAAGAAACTTAGTTTCAGAAGCACAAATGTTGATTTCACTAGTTTCAAAAGCAAGTCAAATTAGTTTCAAGAGTATAAATTTTGGTTATAGTTTCACTGTGAATAATAGTAGTTTCAACATAAACACGTAAAAATAGGGGAATACTCATAATTAAATAATTCAACCGATATCAAGAAGATCAAAAAAAGTTGAACTTAAGTTTTATGCCAAAAGCATGGCTAAAACCATTGAACGTGATAGAGACAATGAAATTCATGGTGAGAATTGTAAAAAACACATTTTAAAACAGGAAAAACAAGTGAAAGAATCTGACTGAGAAAGAAAAATGCGAGAGAAGAAGAAAAAAATCTGAAAATAATGAAGAACAAATAAATTTCATATATATAGAAGTATAATAGACTTGGAGAGAAAGAAAGGAGGAACATTAATAGAAAATTATATTGTAGTTGGAGAAATTAGGGCTTAAAAAATAAAATGGTCATTTATACAAGACTTTTTTGGAACGGTTCATTTGTGCAAGAAAAAAAGAAAGGAGGGACATTTATAAAAGGTCATGTTATAATTAGGATAAATTAAGACTCAAAAAATAAATAATCTTTTATATGTAATATTATTATATAAAGTGGTCTTCTTATATGTACTCTTCTAAGTTAACAATTTGTTCCATATATTTCTGCACCGACCCGCCGAAATTCGCCACTAAAACTCTTTCACACTTAAAATGAAGGAAGAATTCGCACTTTAATTACTTGCAAACTAATACTTTGGATTATCTGCATATCTTTTATATAATACCTGGATATATGTCCAAAATGGACTTGGCCTTATGCATGACTTTATGGTTTACTTGCATGCACTTTTGACTTCTTTGCCTCTGATCTTTTTCGACTTTAATTATCAAAGAAAATGTTTCTGCTAATTTATGTATCACTACTTCCATGTCAATGTGATCTTTAATTAGTTTGGTCATCTTAACTTAAAACTCCCGTGTTCAACTCTATCCTTACTCACAAATCTATCAAGCATAAGTTGGCACCACATCTTTTATGGACATGAACTAGCTATATTAATTAGTTCAATATAATCTTCTCCGGCACAATGGAATGTGCAATTTGTGTGATTTGAACATTGACTAATTCAAATATGTTGTGTCAAACGCTTTGGTGCAGTTGAATAAATAGATTGAGTTTCATATTATACACCGATACCAATAATATACATCTTTTACATTGGTAAATACACTTATAGAATATTTGGAATTAAGCACGCTTGCATGGTAATAATTGCAAAATGGGCGAAATTCCAGTGTGCCTATATGATCATAGACATCGCAGTCCACTACAAATTTGAATTATTATTGAAAGGTATAAGATGGTACAGTGAAAGTGAAATAGAATTTGTGTGGTAAGGAGTTCGAATCTTGGTGGAGGCATACAATATTTTAGGAATAAATAGACATTGATATATGAGAAAGTAATTGTATTCTTAACCGTGTAAAAAAAATTATTTGAATTATTATTTGTCCAATTCTAATAACTACTTGATTGATATTATAAATTTTAGTTCGTGGATGAAATAAAATTCTACAATTCTTTAAATCACTTAAGTTGAAATTGAAAAAGAATGTAATGATGCATGAAATGAAAGAATGAATGTAAATTCCGTTTACGGTACAAGTTCCAAGTTTTACTATATAACATGGAACTCCATGAGGAACTTGCCTTAGGCAATTCTATTTCTAATAGCAACTTGCACAATTAGACATAATTGTGATTGTAGCTGATTAGCATATTGGTGGAGAATGGTTGACAATTGACTTTAATAAAACACGATTAGGCTGCCAGCTGCTGCTCTTTCTCAATGCAACGAGTTACGCAGTAGCTCTTTGGATCCACTATAAATAGGAAATCACTGCTTCGTTACACTCACTCAACCAAACATAACTTGCTTAACTATTCTGCAGCCTGCATATCGTTAACTATCGATCTTGTAGCAATGGCTCCTCCATCATTATCGAAGCAAACACTAACGTTTACTGTCCGATTATTTGCAATCCTCCTTATAGTAGGAGCTTGCAATGCTCAATTATCCCCAAACTTTTATGCCAGAACATGTCCAAGCCTTGTTGCAATCGTAAGAGCACGTGTTCGTGCAGTAGTACTAGGGAGTGATCCTCGTATGGGTGCATCTTTGCTTCGTCTCCATTTCCACGATTGCTTCGTACAAGTAAGTCCTCGTAAACTTTATCGTTTGAGCAATCAGGTTGCATTTTCATGCATGTTTCTAGTACTAAAGTGTATTATATAGTTGGTTAATTTTAAAACTAAACATGGGAACAACTGCAACAGGGGTGTGATGCATCAGTTCTACTAGACGACACAGCAACTTTTACGGGTGAAAAGACTGCCTTCCCTAATGTCAATTCGATAAGAGGTTTTGAACTGATCGACACCATCAAGACTGCCATTGAGACGATATGCCCAAATGTCGTCTCATGTGCTGATATTTTGGCTCTTGCTGCACGAGAGGGTACCATTGCTGTGAGTATATAGTAGTAGTACAACTTCTCTTAACATCTTATTTTTCTATGTAGATGGAAACCTTAGCCCGAATTAGTCTAACTTATTGGAATTCATAATTTCAGCTTAGAGGTCCATCATGGCCAGTTGGACTTGGGAGAAGGGATTCAACAACAGCGAGTTTGAGCGGTGCAAACAGCCAACTCCCAGCACCATTTCTAAATCTTGCTGGTCTTATTACTTCCTTTGCTAGTAAAGGGTTCACAGCTAGCCAAATGGTAGCTCTTTCAGGTACAAAATTCATATATATATATAGGAGTATACATATCAATAGAATGTTGCTTATGATCATCAACGAACACTTTGGTCAATAAATTAACGTACATGAAATTCAATTGATGTCATCAGGTGCTCATACAATAGGACAAGCCAGCTGCGCAACATTTAGGACCAGAATCTATAACGAAACCAACATAGATCCAATATTCGCAACCAGGAGAAGAGCAAATTGCCCAGTAACTGGAGGGAACGCTAACCTTGCGCCCATGGATGAAGTTAGTCCCAACGTGTTTAACAACGACTACTACAGGAACCTAGTGGGGCTTAGAGGACTACTTACCTCCGATCAGACATTGTTCAATAACGGATCCACAGACGCTCAGGTTCGTGGATATGCAGGTGCTGCTGGTACTGCTTCATTTTTCAGTGATTTTGCAGCTGCAATGGTTGTCATGCAAAACCTTACCCCTCTAACAGGGACTAATGGCCAGATCAGGGCAAATTGCCGCAGGATCAACTAGCTAACTTATCCACATTGTGCTTGTCCAAAATTTCCTTTGTTCTCTTTAAATAAAGTGCAAAACCTATGTACTTTTTCGACTATACAAAATATGATATATACTTCAGTTATACTGTTCGGTTTGATTCATTGTTGGCTGATCAATTTATTTCAATTTGATTGAACTTCCCTTGCCAATACACAGAAACGCAAAGGCAGCTGATACTACACCAAAATCAACGACTCATGGCCAAACAAAACAGCCCAAAACTCGACAATTTTGAAATGATTTTAGACCGGAATTCGTTAATTGTTCATAAATATCTGGGACATCAGTGCTATGCACTATATATCTGGGGCACTGGATAGAACACATGATGGACATAACAATTAACAAAGTAAACGTAGGAATATAAACAACTCCGGTGTTTAAGCCTATGATAAACAAACGAACTTGCTCGAATTGAAAAATAACTGGGTAATTGGAATGAACAAACTTTTCATGGATTAACCTTGGCCTGGGAACGTCGGCACGAGAGAATCGAAATTGAAACTGACTGCCTGTCCATCCATAAGACCTTGCTGAGTGATGAACAGGGACCTGCACACCTCCAAGATCTTATACAAACTTGTCAGCATTGTCTACACAAGCCTTGGGCTTACGAATTCCGTTGGAGACCGCGAAGCGGAAACCAACTAGCTCACTCTTTAGCTAATCTATATGCTGTTAGGGATGAAGATGACGGGTTCATGGACTCGATCCCTTCAATTTTACGGGCACTGACCTCTGATGTAGCCTAAGGGCAACGTTTTTCTGTTCCTTACCAAAAAAAAAAAAACTTTTCTATCAAATCTATTATCTACAAAGAGTAATTATGAAAAATACGAGTAGGAAGAATATATCAAGGAGAAGAGCCAACTAAATTGGACAAAAGAATTCATCCTAATTGGGCCGGTTTTCTTCAATTTAGGAATTATAGTTGTACAATTAGCATTATGAGTTGTACCTTATAGTTAGCGGTTAATTATCAAAACAGAGTATCTATATAAACTCACTTGTAGTCTGTAGAGCTAGATTAATCATCTTAACTTCAATTCTCTTGTGACTATACACAATCGGTTATGCTTTCAACAGAATACAAGAATTTTGTGATTTGTAGCCCTTTAGCTTGAACTGGTGAGTTTCACCAGGCAGGAGCGCCCCCTTAAAATTTGAATTTATTTTTTCTATATTATTCATATCAACAAAGTGCATTATGACTTTTTAAAATTCTAAACAAGCAACTTTTATTATAGTAGATTTTCAAAAGGGAGGACTTAGTATAAGAAAATCTCGTCACTTATCATTTTTGAGCTAAAAGGTAAAAAGGAATTAACCTTTTACTGTCAAAAAACACCCAATTTTCTGTATTATACAGAAAAAATTGTATAATAGTGTTCACATAATACAATTTTCAAATCTCAAATTGTATTAAAGTGTACACATGATACAATTATTTTTATATTATAGTGTGCAAATGATACAATTGTATTTATATAATCAGTTTTTGGAATCATTTCTAATCCAATATCGGACTTTGATTCTTCCAATATAAAAAGAATGGCACCGCTTGGTCCAAGTGGTTTGGGCTTTGTCCACTCAGTCCCGTGGGCTTGAAGTGTTGAACATGTATCATAGTCCTATATAATGGCTGATTATCAATATCGGGTTTAAGACCAGTCATAATGGATCATTGGGATGATCGTGAATAGTACTTTTTTTATTTTTTAATCTTTTTTTATATTTTTTAAAAATTTTAATATAATCTAAAAGTGGTTGGAAGTTAAAATTAATCAAATTATATTTTTAAAATAAATTTTAAATTTAACAAGATGTAATCAGACGGCTACAAGAATAGCAACAATCCATCACTAACGACCACTACCATTGGGAGTGGTCTAAGTCACTAGTCATTTCAGTTGATATTTTGTTGTGTTTTGTATTAGTACTTAATACGGCACTAGTATCCATGATACGCGATATTCGCGTGCTCTAAATAATTATATATTATATAAATAAATAAAACATTAAATTTATTTACCAAGCTAATCTTCTTCATTTGCATTGATAAAAATATTAAGTTAGAGTGTGATCATATAAACTAAGTACTAAAATTTAGTGTGTTGATATGTTGAGAAGAATTATATTAGTAATCACTAATCTTATGCGTTTGAGAGATTAGTGGGTTGACTAATTTATCAAAAATTAGCAACCACCTTTTGACACTAATAATCAAATTAAATTTGTTGATTAGTATTAGTATTGAATAGATATAGATAGATGTCAAACTCCAATAATAGTACACTAGAAGTTAACATAAATGAATCAACTTTTACTACTTTATATATTTAAGCTTTTAAATCAACAAAGTTGAAATAGATAAACATGTTAGAAGTATTTGAGAAATAGTATTAATACTAGCTAATAATAAGTTTTATATTCCTAGAATAGGTGAAGATTTTGCATAAAATGGAATTGGATCAACTTGCCTTGTAGATTTTTCTAATGATTAACAACTTGCCCAGCTTAGACAAATTTGAAATTGCATTCCAAAATTGTCTTGTGACATCCGAAGTCAAAAATTTAATACAGGCCAAACTTTATCTCCACAGAAATGTTATAAAACATATATAATTTGAAAGTCACAAGTTGATTTAAACATGTGGAATAAAGTTGACAATTGACATTTAATAAAACAAAATTAGGCTACCCTTCGTTGAAAGTGCAACGAGCTGTAGCTGTTTGGATCCCCTATAAATTGAGGAAATTAATCACTAATTTGCTGTACGAAAGAAACATAACTCGATTAAGTAAATACTAAATAACGTAAATTAAAGATCGTCAAATTAAACACCAATGGCTCCTCCATGATTATCCAAGCAGCAACCATTCCTAACGTTGCTGGTTCGATTAATGGCGATGTTCCTTCTAATAGGATCCGTTTGCAAAGCTCAATTATCCGTGAATTTCTATGACACGACATGCCCAAACCTTGTTCCAATAGTAAGAGATCGTGTTCGTGCAATAGTACTCGGGAGTGATCCTCTGATGGGTGCATCTTTGGTCATTTATTTTCATTATTAGCTACACACACCCACATATATACAAAACTCCATACAGTCATATTATCGAGATCGAAAAAAAATACTTTTATAGAAAATTTATCCTTAAGTAGAGGTTTATACTAAAAATATTTTTTTAATAATAAAACAATATGCGTAACTTAAATATTATATTTATTGACCAAAATTACTAAATACTAACATTTGTAGTAAAAATTTAACATATATTTTGAAATTTCATAGATCAACAATTGTGGATCTAACAGAAGATGAAATCATTATATCAATTAGACAAGAAGCAGAGGACGATTCCGGAAGATGATATTACATAAGTAGTAAAATTTTCATGTCAAGAAGCTTCAGACTTAATTGACAAGCTAGCGATATTTTGGGTTTTCCTAGAAGGTTCATATATGAATGAAGTACTACTTATACGGAATATAAAATTCAGCCTTACCACTCAAAAGTTTAAATCACTATCACAAACAACGTTTAGATAAGTAGTTTACATCTTGAATTTCATGTAATGAAAACCATATAGATATAGATAAATATTATTGAATATTAAGTCATTTATTACTATATGGAGGTGTAATTATTTAAGGCGGGACCGGATAAAATCATGGGATATGAGAATGTGGAGTTTATTTTTATTTGTAACTGTTCCCAAGTTGGGACCGAAATTTTTTAAGAGTTTATTCCTTTATGGAGTTTTTACTATATACTATAGAGAGAGAATTGCAATTTACGTCCCTTAAGTCACAGTCCTTTTCAATTTTGGTCCCCATTTTTTAGGTTTTGCACATTTCATCCCCAATTTTGTATTGTGCACCGTATAATGTATGTATTTGGTCCCCTTACCTCATACGGAAGCCTAATCAACGCTAGATCACTTCAAATCATCGTCACATCATTATTTAAAATTAATTTTCACTTTATTTCTTCTTCTTCCTCCTCCTCCTCCTTTAAGAATCCATTGAAAAGCTTGAAACTTAAAATTCCATGACCATAGAGCTTCCATTTTTATAGATTATTGGAACAATTTAACCATCTGCATAATTCCGACGTGCTATATCCACAACTCCAACGAATTCACTTCTCTAATATTCTTCTCCAAATTCATTTTTCATATTTTTTAAAAATAATTTCTTCCATGTAAGATAGAAGCTGGATCAAAGCTCTGTCGGAGTTTCCAAGCTCCGACTATGGAAGGTTCCATGGCGGCCATGGAAGCTTGATATGGAACCGCTCCAGATCTGCAAGCTTCCATGGGAAGCTCCAATCTTCCATGGCTGGAGCTCCAAACTCCATCCATGGAGCTTCAGTGAAAGTAATTAGGAAAAAAATTAAATTCACAATTTTGGAGATCTTTTTATTAATATTTTAATATTATTTATGTTGAATTCAAAATTTAGTTTTCTTTTTATGTTTAAAATATTTTTCTAATTTATTTTTGGGTTTTAATTTTTTTTATTTTAAATTAATTTTTGTGTTTGTCAAATGAAAATACAACCGGAATTAAGGACATATCGACACATGTTCAACTAAATGTATTTGGGGAAAAATTGAAGATCGTATTTGCAAAGTATAAAAAATAAAGACCAAAATCGAAGAGGACGGCAACTTAGAGGACTAAAAGTGTAATTCTCTCATACTAGAGAGTTGTGCAATGAACTGAAATTAACTAACATGGTGCGTGCAGGGGTGTGATGCATCAATTCTACTAGATGACACAGCAAAATTTACAGGCGAAAAGAGTGCCTTACCTAACGCCAATTTACGGGGATATGAAGTGATCGACGATATCAAGAGTGCGGTTGAGGCTGCATGCCCAAATGGTCTCTTGTGCTGATATTTTAGCTCTTGCTGGACGAGAGGGTATCGTTGCTGTGAGTAGTAGATATATATCATTAATATTCGATGAATAGATCTTAGTTTTGGTAGATGAATTAATTTGGTCGTGGTGTTAATATTAATCTGTGCGCGGTTATGTCATGCAGCTCGGAGGGTCACCATGGACAGTTGGACTTGGGAGAAGGGATTCGACGAGAGCAAGTTTGAACGACGCAAACCTGATTAACTTAACGATTCAAGACGTTGTTATTGTTGAAGAGGTCGTGTTAGCCAATGCTGATTTCTTCCGCGACCTCGTTACTCCATTAGTAGTAACTCTTCGACAAGTAGAACCAAGGAATGGCCAGATCAGGCAAAATTGCCGCAGGATCAACTAATTTATATCACTTATTTTCAACAATCCCTATATGTATACCCCCATATAATAACAAAATAATAATAATAATAATAATAATAATAATAATAATAATAATAATAATAATAATAATAATAATAATAATAATAATAAAATTTGCCTCAATACAAACAACTGCATTTACAATACATATAGCATTAGTATATGTATTGTTTGTATGAAGTATTAAACTTATTAATAATGATTTCATTTAATATATCATTGGTTATTGAGCGAGTTATTTAATTATTTAATTATTAAATTTTGTGTATTCATCATCAACAATATATTTACGGCTTTTACTATGTGTTCAGGTTACTTGTAATTTTTGTCCTACGAAAGTTATCATTTACAACTACAATTCTAAATTGCAAAAGTACGACTAAAAATCAATTCAGTTCAGTTCAATCCAATTCAGTTCAGTTAGTTCAGCTCAACTTAGTTATAATTTATACTTTACTTCAGTTCAGTTTAATAAATTTCAGTTGAATAGATTACCGCCTAATTTGCTACTACTGATTTTTTGTTCTAAGTCACATTAACTATCTTACGTGGTGAATTAAGCTGGATTTTGATCCTCGGCGAACAAGCACATGCACATGGACTATCAAAGATCGAAGGAAATCTTGTAAAAATGACTTCATTCTCACCAAATTGAATGAATAAGAAAGAACTAAATTCAGAGTTCACTTCATTCTCATTCCAATGGAGGAACCAAACTTTTTTCATTCCAAAATAACATCTCAATCTCTCCAGAAATGGAGGAACCAAACTGAACAACATAAATCATGAAGAGTGGATACTTCAGATCTGAAGCTTCTATGACAGGAATATCAGACCGGAACTTCCACGGAAAGTGGTAAAAAATGCATCATAAAGTTTTAAATAATATAAGGATGTAAATGTGAAAATAAAATAAAATTATAATAGTAAATATTTTTTTGTTTTTCATTTATTCCAACATCCTTTTTTTATACTTTCAGTGAAAATTTTAAATATATAATAATTTTACATCCATTTTAATAAAATATAACAAATTGAATAAAATTGCGACACATGTTTTAAAAATGTTTACTTGGTTAACATGTCATCAAGTATATAAATGGGTAAGGTGGTTATTATTCTAGATTGAAATTGACTAATAAAATGTGTACTTCGTTAACACCTTATCAATACAGTCTAATATTTATTAATACGTGACACATTTGAATTGACACTTAATATAGTGCTTGGGCAAAAATGCATCTATAGGTATTGACATACGATCCTAAAAGATCAAATAGGAAAAGTGACTTTAGATTTGAGTTCGGACATATGAGATCGAGTTGTAATACTAAAATTACAACTAAGTAATCCATCTGTCATTACTCATTTTCTTTAATCTGGATGGTTAATATTCATGTCAATCCTGTTTAGTAAAACTAGCTATAGCTAATAACTAAAAAAAAAACTGATAACTGAATAATTAATTGATAGTTGGTTAGGTAACTTTTTCTTCCAATTAATTAAAAATCAACTAACTTTTAAGATAATCTTTTTTATAAGGCGTACGTTTATGTAACAAACATTTTTATTAAAAATATTTATAAAGTTGAAAAAATAATGATAAACAGATCCATCATATATGTGATCTCAATCTCTCCAAAAATGAATATGTTTGAGATCGACTTTCTTAATTTTATAAATTATATGGACTGATATGATGCTATATATTCGAAAAGATCGATCTTTTCTTGAACTGGCTGTCTTCTTTCTTGCTAATACAAAATGAAGCGGATATACATTTCACTTCCGTTACGCGCATGCTAGGATGATGCCCACCGACAAATGTTAGATCGGAGTGATTAATTTGTTGGAGCTAGTCTTTAATTTGGTTGTTGCAAACTTGCCTATAAATATATTACTCCATTCAATTAATTAATCTTTCTTAATTCGCCGGCTTCAATAGAAAAATAGAAATATAAAACTAATGTAATTGTAAGGACCTGGCCGTTAACCGGTCAAGCTCCACTCTTTTAGGTCGGCACGATTACTCATGGTAACTCTTCGAAAGATATGCTGGTCAACACAAATCCTTTCCCACGCACTATGACTTTACTCGTACGTAAATCGAGAGACTTTCCAGTTGGTCACTCATCCTAAAATTGTTCCAGAGTAAGCATGCTTTATCTCTGTAGTTTTTCTAGATGAATTTTTGAAAAGAAAGGTGCACTTTGTTGATGTGAGTAGCGATTTTAATCCCTTAAAACTCTATAAATCTTATTTGAAATACGGGAGTGTCACAGTCCTCGAATACACTTTTCTTAAACTTAGAAACATATTTTAAGACTGAAATATAGAGTATTAATTAGTTAAGTAACTAAAATTAAGTTGAGTTGAATAAATAAATTAATTCCTCAGACCCAAAAGTTTTATGAATCATCATCCATTCATTTTAATCGTCCAATGAGATGATCATTTCCAAGCTCTATCTATCAATGTGTTAATTATTTTATCCGCAATGTGGACACCACATTTCTTTTGTTGGAATATTGATTAATAGAGCTAGGAAAGATTCTTGTTTGCGACCATAATGTTAGTGTCATGATAGATTAGCATTTGTGTTGTTAGACTCGGAAGGTAATTTTAATTCATTTGATTAACAGATCGAATATAGATTTTTGAGTTCGAGATTAAGGGACATGAATAAAGATGATATCATGTACTGTAGCAACTGAAATAATTAATCCACATACTCTATATGTTTGAGATGCAATGACTCATGTCTCGTGCTAGCTAAGCTTAATTGTACACTTCATTTATTATCATGTGATGTGATCCACATATGGTATAGTTATTGTATGTATGGTATAGGCCAGTCCCCTCATCTCAACTACCCTATAGTTAAATACTCCCTTCAAATCTCCAATCCAGTAGTAGCTTTATGCTCAGATTAATATTAAATTCAGTGAGTCCATTAGATTAGGATCATCTGGTCTCAACTTTAATATTAATCGTTAGGATGTAACCTTGCACAAATGACTAAAATGGAGGGTTGGAATCTTTAGATCCGGCTTTTCTTAAATTAAGCTGGATGTGAGACTTTATACAGGAGTGATTATGAGTCGCTCTGTATAAATGAAGGTTTGAAGTTTTTAGTAAAGTGAGAATATAAGTGAGCTTGTTGATTTACTTTGAGAATTGTGCACTATTTATAGAGATTATTTCCCATTTAGAGGTTGACCATTTGGATTGTGCCAAGTGTAGGGCTAAGATTAAGCCAACAAGGCTTAATTAATCCCATGGATCATAGTATTGTCATAACCCATCTAGCATTTGGGCCTCAAGGCTAGATTAGTCATTTTGTAGGATCTTTGAGGGCATCTTCGTCCTCTCGTATGGGAATACATCCGAGGGTAATGTTTCGGATCTAGACGTCCGGAACTGATTGTGCCCTCTACTGACGTGCTATGATCTGCCACGCTTGGTTCTCTTTAGGTTCGGATGTAGACTCATATGTGTTCGTGGTTCGGACCTGCCTCCTCTCCGATGTAGCACTTTGGTCCGAATATTCCTAGCACGATATTATTGTATGCTTTGGCCTGTCTTGACTTCGGATGACCTTTAGCTCGGGATCCTATGCCCGGATCCTTGAGGCCTTGTCCTTGTAATACCGTGAGATGTCTTAGGATCTATTCATGAGACATCTCAATAACGGATTGGACATATTCCCGCATCAACATATGTCCCCCTAGTTTCCAAGTATCTTAGTAGAAGATGGTTGGGAACTATAAAAAGAGAAATCTTCTGTAGAAAAAGAAATTCGGGTCCAATGGTTCTTGAAGTTCCTTTCGAGAGTATATCTCCCCCCCCCCCCCCCCTTTTTTCTTACAGTCCGAAGTAGAAGACTTCAGACTGTAATTCTGAGAAAAGGAGTATTTAATCTTGAGAGACACTTCTCGAACGTCCGAACAAATAGACATCCGAGAGGATGTGGTTATAATCCGAATGTTGAGACATCTGAAATGATCGCTTGAATAGTGTAGCCATGCCATGTGCGGAGATTGGGCTGACCAATTGTGTCTTTCGTTTCCTAATTATACTGTGATCGTTGGATTAAACTGATCGGTGGATCTGAACAGTCAAATAGTAATAAATGCTTGTGCTGCCCAAATTGTCCTCCTACAAATAGGGGCTGTCACTTTCATTTTTTACCATTACTCCTAGAAAATTTCACCCATCTGAAGTGAAGAAATTAACTGAGGTAAGTTCCGCTATCCTATTTTACTTCGGATCTCTTGACCTCCGAATCCTAAATATTGTGTGTTAATTTTCTTCATGCAGGATGTCGAAGAATCTTTCCAGACCGTGTCGCTTGGCACATTACCAGAACGAGTATGATGCTTGCACCGCTGCCCCTATGCCTGTTCCAGCTCTAAATCCGGATCCGTTCGACACCCCCATTTTCGCCGACTATGAGGGATGGCGTGACCTAATCAATTGTGACTGCGGGGTCTGGCATTCTCTCCTTTATTCGGGTGAGGGGACTTCGGCTGATCCAGTGATTCTAGATCCGGTCTTGCACGAGCTTATGTGCCCTGTGCGAGCTCTTTGGGAGCTGAAAGAGATTGGTCGAAAAGCCGATCTCATGCAAGCTCGGGCCCGAAGGAAGAGCAAGAGAGAGGCCCGGAGGAGGCGGGAGCTCGGATGGCGGCGATGGCAGGTCCGACTACCGGTGTGGAGACCAAGGAGTCGAGCACGAATGATCCAACATGGTGAAGGCGGGGTATGCCCCGTTAAATATGTAATTTTTACATCTTTTGCTACTATGGACAAATTTTCATTCGGTACATGTACTTATTAATCTTGTTTTGCTCTGTCTATAACTTGGATAATCCTGCATTTGTATGTATTAACCTCGCATATATCAAATTTTGTATTCTCTTCAGATCTACTTGATGTCTTGTTTGTTCAGACAATCTCCTGTCCTTGCGTTGTAAAATGAATCGATCATCCGAAGCAATTAGAGTTCTTGAGTTCACTTAGGACCCTAATAAAACAGTTGAGGTAACTAGGTGAAAAGTATCTGAAGTAAATAAGTCTATTAGTGAACCGTCAAATTCATCTAACTACGAATAACCAGTTTGGTATATCCGAACTAAACATCATCCAAGGTATGCGGCATCCGGGGGGATACCAAATGCCGTCAAGTGTATTAATGTCCGAATATTTCCTTTCAACATCCCAAGTGATCCCAAATGTTGGATCAAAAGTAGTGGGCGGTTAGATCGTGGGCACGATCTTCGAGGCGGTAGGATATTCCAAATTATCCCCCTATATATATAGGCTTGCCGTCACTGTCATTTGCAACGTTATTCTATAGAGTGGATTTGTGCGCAATAGAGCATCCGAAGCAAATCAACTGAGACGCCCGAAGCAAAAGCTGCCTTCAATCCAATCTCCAAGTTATATGAATTAAGTATCCGAACCCTTCAGCCTTTTTACTTCAGAAAATGTGATTATTTTATCTCGTTCTTCATTGCTATCTATGTGCTTTCTCCGTATTGTTTTTATCGTTAGATCGTATACTATCGTGCATTCGGAAGTAGCTGAGAAATTTGAACACAAATAGTCAAGTAGGGTATCCCGTAGAGAATTAACTGCGCCCACTGACTCTGAACTAATAAATCCGGAACTATGGTTTAAAGGAAAATGCCTTGGACAAAATCTTCGTGTATTGCTTGCCTAGGATGTCTCGGGCCGTTTAGACTTATCATTTCCTTCCTTCCTTAGGATGTCTGATAGTGATAGCCAGAATGTTCCCGAAGGTCGCAGTTACGGATTTGAGCCAGGCTCGAGCTCAAATACGAATTCCTATTCCGGTACTTCAGAGGAGCGAATTGACATAGAGGCCGGAGATGTTGCGAGGAACAATATCAAGGATCTGTGCTGATAGAAATAGAGACGGATAGGGAGGTAAGTAGCCCTTCATTCTGCCTTGTCGTACTCGGTTCCAAGGATCTGGATCGTCAGGATCATTCAAGTTCTTCTAATTCTCAGGTCTTGACCACTCACCAATAAAACCCGAGAGGTTGGGACTGCCTCCGGATCCAACCATGGTGAACTCCCTCCTGAGGTCGGTCTCTTATGCCGTAGTCTGGGTTATAATACTCGTATTCGTCCTTATCAATTACCCTTTATCCCGGATGCCCAGGAACCTCTAGTCGAGATAGTAGAAGACACATCCGATGAGGCTGAACTCCCTGGGCAAACTGATGTGCTTCGAAGTCTTGTGCAAGCATCTGGGGATTCATTTGAATACCACAAACTTCCGGATGCTTTTTTAGATCAAGGACAGTGAGTCCCATCCGAACTTTTATTCTTTTCGGGTACGGCCCGGATATGCCTTCTTCGAGGATCCGATCTCCTCATTGGTTGTGGAATGGTGGCGGAAGTACTTCTTTGTTCGTCCGACCCCGAAGGATGGTAAGCCTGAATCAAATAGGGAAAATGGGTGTTCCCGTATATTTTCTCCCGAGAGACTTTTACCTTAAACCGTACTCTGGCACATATGTTACCTTTGTGGATGCAAAGTCTCCGGAAAAAGAATTGGACCCAGAAATATTTCTTCCGGGGGTTGATCTTTCAGCCTTTGCCCTATATGGCCGGATTGGCCCTAGAGTGTTATCATGGAAATCCGGATCAGGACTTTAGTTAGTGATAGGGTCGGACCGGTATATATCCGAAGTCTGCTTGACCATTTGTGTTTTTTACTAAGTGTCCTAGAAACATGTTTTGTTAAGTGTAAACGTTTCGGGTACTTATTTCGGATACTCTCTTTCTCGGATCTAACTGGTTCTATTTTCGTTATAGCTTTTTGGTTCGATTACATTATGTCTGCTCTGCTCGAGTTGAAGAGGAAGCAGAATGAAGATCAAGACCATAAAATTGCTGATAAGTTGCGTTCTCGGACCATCAAGGTCTCAACTACACTTCTAATGGAAGACCCTATTAACGCAGGTACCAACCTGGATCAGAACCTTCAATGGATTTATCAGGGTCAAGATCTGATCAAGATGCCCACGCCGAAGCAAGGCAAGACCAAGACTGGGAAGGAGGCTGATGCTCAAAAGCCGCCTTAGCATGTTAGTTCCGGATCTGCCAAGCCGTCCGGATCGTCCGCTTCAAAGGTGGTGTCAGGATCCAAAAGGGCATCCGAAGGTCCAACTCCCCCAATGAAGAAGGGGAAAGGGAAGGCAATCGAGGTCCACGGCCCGGATAATGACTTACAAGCCGAGGTGACCCGATTGGTGGCCATGAGCGAGGTGGAGAGAATAACCGAACTGGCTAAGGCAAACCGGAAGGTAAGGCATCCGAAGAGCTTAAACTTGTTCTATATTTACTTTCCATCGTTGCAATATTGATCCTTTCGGATGTATTCGATGTAGTTGACTGCTACAGTCCAGGCCTGCACTTACGTAGCTAGAGAGAGCCGAGATCGACACCCAGCTCTCAAAGTCCGAGGCAAGTGTCTAGGAGATGGAGGACAAGTATCAGGATAACAAGCGAAAGTACATGTCTTTGTCCTCGGGGGTGAGGAAGGTAGTCGAGAAGCGGAATGACTTGGCCCAAAATATGGCTCAGGTCCGGACCGATTACAAAGTGCTGGAAAAGGGGCTATCAGACTTCTTGGAACTGACCCGAAGCTTCAAAGACCAGATGTTCGACAATCTCCAAAGGATTCAGACAGAGGCTGTTTGGGACTTCCTGACCTCGCTCTCCTGCAAGTTCTATCTCCAGACCTCCGAAGACGATGCTCGGAGTAAGAGATTCAAGGCTACCATTGGCCAACTCCAATTGAAGGGAAAACTTTCGGACGATTTTGATCCGAGGTCCGAGGACATCAGCGCTTTTAATAATCTGGATGGTACTCACTACACCGTAGAGCTCTTGGATGATGCTTGAACTGATGAAGGATGAGTTCGTGGAGCGGGTTGCCTTGGAAACAGCTTACTTGAAGTTCAACCACGGGGGTCCCTTTCTTCTGGAGTTCGTGCCCAATGCTTTGTTGCAGCATCTTCTGGTCCCTCTTGAAACTTATCCCGAGCACAACTGGGACAGGTTGGCACTTTTAGCTCCAGTCATCGAACAGCCAAAGTTGGAGTTGATGGCCGAAGCTCCGAAGTACTTTGAGAAGATGAAGAAGAAACATGATGCCGAGAAGGCCAAGGAGACCATTGGAGGGGGGAGTTCGTAGGCCCCGGAGTAAAAGAAAGTTGTTTGAATGCGGAGTATGCTCCGTAGACTTCTACGGTCTTCGAACCTTAAGATAATTTTTACATTCTCGCACCATTTACTTTACCTCGAATATTTTAAATTACTTGCTTTACTTCGGATATGATATGCTGATGGTGTGGCTTCGGCCATGCATCCGGATTGATTTGATTCAGTGCTGAATGATCTTGTTTATTTGCAACTCTTTATGTCTCCGATCACACAATATCAATTTCATTCGGATGTTTATATGTGGCTTCCTTTTGTCTTCTTTTTGACGAAGTAATTTTTGTGCGTATGTTTGTATGATATATCCGAACGTTTATGAATTGTGTTTTGGTTTACAATCATTTCTTAGTTCGGACTATATCATACCCGAAACTCTATTATCCGAGGCAAAAGTATTCCGAAGTAAATAAGTCATTATGTAAAAAAGGTAGCCGTTGTATTGATTTGACGGAAACACAATTACAAACGGTGGGTCGAAATGACCTTTGGAGCTATTTTGAACAAAATAGAAATGACGAACAACATCCTAAGTATAAAACTTCTGCAAATTCCCTGCCTTCCAGGTTCTCTTGAGTACTCTTCCTTCGAGGTCCTCCATTTCAAAGCTTCAAGTGCTCCTTACACCAATGATTTTGTACGGACCTTCCCAATTTGGTTTGAGTTTCCCACGTGGCTAAGGATATCAGCTCTCCTTAGGACCAAGTCTTCGACTTAGATGTCCTTGTTGCACACATTCTTGTTGTAGGCTCGGGCAATGGAACTCTGATATCTTAGAATATGGATGAGAGAAGAAGTTCTCTTATCCTCCAAGAGCTCGAGCTCGTAAACCCGAGCTGCCACATTCTCTTAAGGCTAATACTGCCAAATCCTTTAAGTCTCAACAATGACTTTCGAGGGAATGACTGCCTCGGATCCATATACTAGGGAGAAGGGGGTTTCCTGAGTTGCAGTCCTTGGGGTGGTCCAATGCGCCCAGAGTACACCATCTTAGTCTTCGACCCAACTTCCTTGGAAGGTTTTGAGTCTTTTCTCTAGGATCTTCACAATGGTTCAGTTGGTAGATTCTACTTGTCCATTGGCTTGAAGGTATTCGGTCGTTGCTCGATCTTTAAGGACTTGCACCAATCCTTAAGCTTTTGTCCGAAAATCTGCGCTCCGTTGTCCGAGACAAGAACCCTCGGCAATCCGGATCGACAAATGCTATTTTTCTAGATGAAGATCCGGACTCAGGCCTCAGTAATGGTAGCCACGGCTTGGGTTCAAACCACTACGTGAAGTACTCTACGGCTACGATCATGAACTTCTTTTGTTGAGATCCCCGAGGAAAAGGTCCTACAATATCAATACCCTATTGGTCAACAGGCACGGGATGATTGACGGAATCATCGGACTACTGGGCCTGTGAGGGATATTGGCGTAAAACTGGCAATCATTGTAGGTTCGGACGAAATTAGCCAAGTCTTTGTCTATTGCTGGCCAATAATAACCCTGCCTAATGATCTTCTGTGCCAAAGTCCTCCCTCCCGAATGGCTACCACAACTGTCGTTGTGTATTTCTTCCAGGATGGTCCGGCCCTCTTGCGGTCCGAGGTAGCGCATGTGGGTTCCATAGATCTCTTGGCTGACGGAGCCTGATACAAGATGTCATACTCGCTAAGTTCGATCGCCCACTTCGAGAGTCTTCCAGATTGTTCCCGCCTTACCATCACTTGTTTAAGGGGCTCGTTGGTCAAGACATTACTTTGTGGAATTTTAAGTAAGGCTTGAGCCTTCGGACTATGTGGACTAATGCATAGGACATCTTCTCATATGAAGATAACTCAGTTCGGATCCAGCAAGGGCTTTGCTTAGATAGTATATGGGCAATTGATCGTTCCCTTGGATCCGAACTAGCACAGAGCTCATGGCTTCGTTCGTCACCGCCAAGTACAAGTACAAGGGTTCCCCCTCGATTGATTTGGACAAAAGTGGAGGCGAAAGCAAGTAAGCTTTTAGGCTCTCGAAGGCTTCCTCACACTCCTTGGTCCATTCGAACCCATCCCGTTTTTTTGGGATCTTGAAGAATGGCAAGTTCTTCTCGGCTGATCTCGAGATGAACTTGCTGAGAGATAGGACCCTTCCAATGAGCTGTTGCACTTCGTTAACATTTTTGGGTTGAGGCAAGTTCATGATAGCCCGGATCTTCTCCGGATTAGCACTAATGCCTCTTTCCGTGACCATGTATCCGAGGAATTTGCCTCCTTTAACCTCGAATGTGCATTTATCCGGATTCAATCTCATCCCGTATTTCCTAAGGATGGGGAAGCAGTTCTCCAAGTGCTCAATGTGACTTTCTTCAATTTTGCTTTTGACCAACATATCGTCCGCATATACCTCCATGATCTTTCCGAGCTCTTCTTTGAACATCTTGTTCACAAGTCTTTGATATGTTGCTCCGGCATTCTTGAGTCCAAATGGCATTACCTTGAAGCAATACACTCCTCCTGCGGCGAAGAAAGATGTCTTCAGGACGTCCTCGTGTGCCATCCGAATCTGGTAGAAGCCTTGATAAGCATCCATGAAACTTAGCAAAGCGCACATCCGGCTGTAGAGTCTACCAACTGATCGATATGAGGTAATGGGTACGGATCCTTCTGACAAATCTTGTTGAGCCGAGTAAAATCATTACACATCCACCACTTTTTCAGGGATTTCTCGACTAGGACAACATTACATACCCAATCCGAGTATCTGACCTCCTCGATGTGTCCGGCTTTCAGCAACATGTCTACTTCGGCAGCAATGATAGCATCTTCAATCCGACCAAAGTCCTTCCTCTTCTGTCGGATATGTTTGACCGTAGGATCCATGTTCAGACGGTGAACAGCTACCACCGGGTCTATCCCTTTGAGGTCATATGTGCTCCAAGCAAAGATATCTGAATTTTTCCTTAGACAGGCTATTAGTTTCAGCTCCACCTCTAAGTTCATTTCCGTACCAATCATAGTCTTTTTATCCGGATTTCCCTCAATTATATGAATTTCTTTGAGGGTCTCGTGGGGCTCGATCCGGACAGACTTAGGAAATTTGTAACTAACACTCCTACCCCGATTTCAATCCTCGGAGGTTGTGTTAGGTTCGGCACTTTGAAGATCGCAAGTACCGGATTGGCAGCTATGTTTGTGGATGATATGTAGCATTCCCAAGCCTCTCGTCTATTACCCAGTTCCTCTCCGACCCCGTAAGAAGTGGAGAATTTGACTCGGTTATGTAATGGGGATGAAATGGCTTGGAACTGATTAAGGTCAGGTTGTCCGAAGATAACATTATAGTTAAATACCTTGTCCACCACGAGGAACAATACAGTCTGGGTCACTCTTCTTGGAGAAGTACCCATTGATACTTGTAACTTGATGGTCCTGATGGACGTGACAATTGCCTCTCCAAATCCAGATAGAGAAGTGTGTACTTTACCATACTCGATATCTCCCAAATTCATTTGGTCAATGGTCCTCTTGGAGATGATATCCGAAGAGCTTCATGTATCCACCAATACCTTATTGACCTTGTAAGTGACAGTGACTAGTGAAATTACCAATTGGACATTGGGAGGTCGGGTATCCCCACCTCTGGGTGTCTGGGGAGGTATTTCCCTGTCGTCAAAAGAGATGATGTTTGACCCCCTTGGTGGCACTGGAAACCTTACTAGATCACCATTCCAGATATGTTGAACAGTCCTTTCCCTAGCATTCTGGTTGTCCCCTCCACTCGGTCCTCCAGCTATAGCATTGATAACTCAGCTATAGGGTAGATTCTCATAATCCCTTTCATCCGGATACTCATCATACCTTCTTGCTTCGGGAGGTGGAGTGTTTTTAGGAGGAGGCGGGAGTGTCATGAATTTGTGTCTCGGACTCCTTTCATCCCTTCCGGACGGGCCCTGTTCTTCCTTGAAGTACGGATCCTTCAATTGCCCATTTCGGATCAATGTTTCAATCTCCATCTTGAGATGGATGCATTTCTCAGTCGGATGCCCGATTTTCTTGTGAAAAGCACAATAAGCCTTTGCTTCCTTACCATTTATATTGTTGATGAAGGGTTTTCTACCATTATTGACAAGATCTCCTACCTCGAACGGTTCAAGCGAGTGCATTCGGCACATCTCCTAGGGGGAATACGCTCTCTTCGGGGCTCATGCTTACCCCGGGTATCCTTCCGTGAGTCGAGTTTCCAAGTCTTGGGTGCCTCTTGCCTGGCTAGTTCCTTTGCTCTTTTCTGTCCGGTTCTAATAAGAATGCTCCTTCGGAACTCCACTCCATACAAGACATGAGGGGAAATTTTATTTTTGGTACACTAGAATGAGACACTACCATTTTAGGTACATTAAAGTGAGAGTGACCAATTTGGGTACATTACTACAACCACTCGTCCAATTGAGGAACTCCGATCGATTTTCGGATCAAATTGATGACGTGGCCACTGGACGTACGATTTTCCCTCCAAATTCGTATTTAACTCATATTTTTGTAGTTGAAATTGAAATACGAAACACGTGTCGTGTCCACGTTAATTCTCCGTATAAATTGTGTATTATAAAATGATTTTAAAAGTTATGAAAAATATTTTTAAAATTATAAAAAATCATTTTACATTTTTTTTACCAAAAAAAGTTTAAATTAAAATCGCATTAGCAACAGAGCTCTCATATTCTGACATTTGACTCATATCAGACTTGAATTTTGAAATTCAAATTGAAATACGGGCCACATATCACACTCTTGTAATTTCTGGGTATAAAATATTTAATATATTAAAAAAAATGATGTAAACAATTCTGAAAAATATTTTTAAAATATAAAATAAACCATTTTATATTTTATTACATATACAATAAATAAATAAATAAATTTAAAAATTGGATTTGCTACAAAAAAAAAAATACGAATCACATACAAAATTTAAAGACCCAAATGAAGGTTTACTGCAGAAAATTGCGTTTTTTATTTTTTGAATATTTTTTATTATTTTAATATGTAATAAAATGTAAAATATTTTTATATATATTTTTGAATTGTATTAAACAATTTATACCCATAAATTAGCTAATGCGATTTTAATTTTTTAATATTTGTAAAAAAATGAAATTTTTTTTATTATTTGTTAAAAAATGTAAAATGAATTTTTATTATTTTAAAAATATTTTTCATAATTTTTAAAATCATTATATAATTATAATATATAATTTATACCGAGAATTAACGTGGACGCGACATGTGTCCCGTATTTAAATTTTAAATACAAAAATACGAGTCAAATATGAATTTGGAGGGAAAATCACACGTTCGACGGCCACGTCATCAATTGAATCAGAGGTACTCAATTGGACGGGTGGTTACAATAGTGTACCCAAATTGGTCACTCTCACTTTAATGTACCTAAAGTGGCAGTGTCTCACTCTAGTGTGCCTAAAATAAAATTTGCCACAAGACATGATCACAAATGTGTTCAAGCTGCTTCTCATTCAAAATCTCTTCTCGGATAATTTTTTCCGGAGGTCATGGTTACTAGTGTTGGCATACAGGTGACGATCCTGTTCCTTAATGTTATGCGCTTTTACTTGTCGAAACTCCGAATTATACCTATCCAGGAAGGTCCAAAGATCTTCATTCTCGGATTGAATGATAATGGCCAAATGTTCACCGATCTTTTCCTTCTCTTAAAATTTTAGAATCTTTCCAAAAAGAGTGCGGATACATCATCAAAAAGATTTGATGGTACCATATGGCAAGCTTGTCCACCAGTTCATTACTTCTCCGAAGAGGGTGGTAGAGAAGTTGAGTGCCTTATTTAACCCGTTAGTGTCCATCTTGGACTCGTAACGAGTAAGATCAGCTATCGGACAGCTGTCCCAATAATATCGTTCCAAATTCGGAATGGTACACTACAGAGGCTTTTTCTCTCTTCGAATTTTTGTGCTCAACGGGTTCGCGACTTTGGTGGTCATCTTCTCTTGCGCATTCACCATTTTGCTGAGTTTGGCCATTTCAGTTTCCAGGGCCTTTTGTTGGATAAGGATCTGTTCGGGTGTCAACCTCTCTCCCGTCCTCGGATCCAAGATGGTTCTGGACACCTGATCCGCCCTGATCTCAACAACACTCTCTCCTACATGATCATCAACTCTCCTCGAATTTGAGGTTATCCAGTTTGCCCTGGTTGGTTCGGCTCTAGCCCTTACGGGGCTCCTTTCTTGCTGGTCTCGGGAGTTGGTTCTCTGATTGATCACATGGCGGAGGTCATTATCTCGGATGACTTCCCCAATCCTTTCACTTACTGGTCTCCTTTCAAGCCTCGATTGTGCAGGCTCTTGTTCAGGGGCGGGTTGAGGAGGTGTTGGCTGGACATTGTTTGAACCTAGGCATCCTTGGATGACATTCAGTAGTAATCCGAATTGGTTGTCGTTCATCTCGAATTCGTAAGGAGAAATGACAGTTTCATTCGGCAGAGTGAAGTTCCTCCTCACTAGTGGTCCCTGCGCTCATGATGGAGGAAGTTGTTGGATAGGAGGAGCATGGTCCCTTGTGGTGATGTCTGGAGGAGCCTCCTGCGTGAAAGCAGTTGCCATTTGCCGTATGCCCATCGCTAGGTCGGCTCCTTCCTGCTCGGGTGGTGCTCGGAGCTGCTGTAATTTTCCGATTAGGAGGCCTACCCCGGGATGTCTTACCGGGGTACAAGCCGGAGGTGAAGCTATCCGAGCTGATCTTCTTGGTCTTGCCATTCTTCAGAAAGGGAACAATCCGAGTTTCTTGACTTTTCGTTTCCCACAGACGGTGCCAATTATGTTGAGGTAAAAGCCCCAACCCTTGAGTATGACAAAAACTAATTAAGTCCACTAGATTAGGATCCTCAAGCAAAGGTAGTCTTTAACTTCGAGATCAATCGCCTAGGATGTAACCCTGCACAAATGACTAGAGTGGGGAGGGGGGTTAGAACCTTTAGATCCGACTTGCCTTGGATCAAGCCAGATGTGAGGCTTTACTCGAGAGTGATTATAAGTCGACTTTGTATAAATGAAGTTCTAAAGCTTATAGTAAAGTAAGAAGATCAAGTGAGCTTGTTGATTTACCTTGAGAAATGTGCCCTATTTATAAAGATTATTTCCCATTTAGAGGTTGACCCTTTGGATGGTGCCAAGTGTAGGGCTAAGATTAAGCCAACAAGGCCTAATTAAGTTCATAGATCATAGTATTGTCATAACCTATCTAGCATTTGGGTCTCAAGGCTAGATTAGTCAATTTGTAGGATCTTTGAGGGCATCTTCGTCCTCTCGTTTGGGTACATCCGAGGGTAATGTTCTGGATCTAGACGTCTGGAACTAATTGTGCCCTCTATACCGACGTGCTATCTGCCACGCTTGGTTCTCTTTAAGTTATGATGTAGACTCATATGTGTTCGTGGTTCGGGCCTGTCTCCTCTTGGATGTAGCACTTTGGTCCGGATATCCATATCATGGTATTATTGTGTGTTTTGGCCTGTCTTGACTTCAGATGGCCTTTAGCTCAGATCCTTGAGGCCTTGTCCTTGTAATACCGTGATGTCTTAGGATCTATTCGTGAGACATCCCAATAACGGATTGGACATATTCCCGTATCAACACACTAAAATATTATTTTGTTAATTATTGATATTGTGTTGTGTTCTAGATTAAGCCAAATTAATGATATGTGGGAAGAAAAATTCCTAAGCCCAACTCTAGTTCGCCAGACCTGTGCGGTGCCTAATCCGCCTAAAGCCTGCTGATGAGAGAACAACCTAGAAGATCTTCAGAATCTTCCAAACATATCTCTTTATCTTATTTAAAGCAATTATAAGTTGTCTTGATTAGCAAGCCAGAGAATAAAGGCACAGTATCTGCAGGAGTCTTTCTATTCCTAGAATTAGTCTCTTGTTAGGTAACTCTAGATTTCTACATATCGTATTTAGATACTAGCATATATTTTATTTCCTTTAGCTTACTTAATTACCTAAAATCTCTGTCAGGTAACAAGTATAAATAGGACCATTAAGATTTAACCATAATAAGTTGAATGATGATATTTACTTACCGTTGAATAGCGTGCAACTATCGTGAAAGCATGTACCATTTTAGACTCTCCTAAAACGCGACCTCTACTTCCAGTTCGGCATCTACGGATTAGTATTTACTTAATTCACTTCTCTTTCTTGTTAGTTCATGGAACGTAAAAGTGACGTTCCCACATTTGGCCTCAGAGCCGGATGTGGATTTCTACTTCGTTTCTGAATTAGTACTCTAATCAATTTATGGCAAGATGTCAACGAGATCAACGTTGTCGAGCCATGAAAGGTTTGATGGCTTGGAAGAAACAATCATGGATATTAAGGACATGCAGGAGGTGATCTTCATGGGGAAGAAGGCGGCGGCAGCTGGCAACGAGCCAACCGTGGCCACCGGTGGCACATCAATCGTGCCCACTGGACAAGACGGCAGCGTGCCAACCACACGCATTGTCCCACCGAGCAGCATGCCAACCACACGCGTTGCTCTTCCCGACGGCACGCAAGACCTAACTGACGGTGGCAGCTTTGATCCCGAAGTCATTGTTGCTCCTGTTATGCGAGGATCCACACGAGTTCGTGTCACTACAAGAAAACACAGAAATTGCGACGGATTTTATCCGTCGCAGTATAGCGACGAATCGCTAAATCTAGCGACGGATAACATTATCCGTCGCAATATAACGACGGATAAGGTTATCCGTCGTTAGATCTAACGACGGATAAACTTATCCGTCGTTATATTGCAACGGATAATGTTATCCGTTGTTAGATTAATTGACGGATTTCTTTTTTTAAAAAAAGTGAAATTAGTCTAACGACGGATAACGTTATCCGTCGCTAGGTTCTGTTATAGACGGGAAATGGGCAAAGTCTCCCATTTCCCCCATTCTCCTCCATTTTTCTTCATTTCTCCTCCATTTCTTCCACCTTCTCTCCCCATCCTCCACCGCCGGTCACCACCTCCTCTCCTCGCCGTCGACTTGCCGCCTCTCCAACTCACCAGTCCCGATTTTACCATCTTTCAATTCCTAATCGAGGTATGAATTGGCTAAACCCTTACTTGTTTTCAATTTGGGGATTTTTATCATTTTG
>JAYMSP010000843.1:0-40329 GCA_036897095.1 Plantago elongata | reverse complement strand
ATCCGTTCCAACAATAGCATTCTGACTAACCTCCATGTAGGCTGAGATGAGCCCCAAATCCTCA
This sequence comes from Plantago elongata, assembly GCA_036897095.1. Taxonomy (NCBI): domain Eukaryota; kingdom Viridiplantae; phylum Streptophyta; class Magnoliopsida; order Lamiales; family Plantaginaceae; genus Plantago; species Plantago elongata. The sequence continues at coordinate 40,265 of JAYMSP010000843.1, read as the reverse complement.
CTCTCGTTGTACGAGTTGTTCCGTGAGGTTGTTGTGTTGGTTGCCGCTCCTCCGGTGGCTTTGGCTTTCCCACGCCTCCGGATCGCTTGTTTTTCCGGCTGCGTCTCAAACACGACCTCCTCTTCCGGTGTTTGTGAAAACATTGTTGTTTGGGAGGATGGAGATTGGTAATTTTAAGTGTAGGGCTCTTGGAACAAAGGCGGAACGACACTCGGTTGGGGTGGAAAAATCGTGTTTTCGTATTGTAATTGCATGTACTGATGGTATTTTTGGGGTTTGTTTTCTTTCAACCACGGCAAATACTCAACGTTCATCTCGCCGGAAAATGAAAGTGGAAAGGGTGTTGTGGGAAAAGAGAGTTTTTTAAGTTTAATATAGAGAGAAAGAGGAGTTGGAGCTGGGATGAAGTAAAAAATATCAAGTTTGGTCTCATTTTATAGATCTTAAAAAACATAACCGTTGGTGATTTTTTTTTATTTCGTATTTTTTGAGATATTACTGTTTTAAATCGAATATAATTAGAATTTAAAAGAAAATTAAAAAAAAGAAACGAAAATGACACGTGACACGCATGTCATGGCGTGCCACGCTGCGTCCATGACGTTCATTGGAGCTGGTCTTAAACACTAGAAGTAAAAAGACACTATAGTATAAATTTTTCTAATCTATAAAAGAAATCAAAAAAAGATTTTTCACTTGAGTAATAATTTACTAGATAGAAGCATATCACACCATTAACGGTAATTAAGAACAACAGGTGTTGAAAGTGCGGAGATTGCTCTCCCCACCACTGATAAGTCACATACTACAAATAACCCCATTATATTTGATAATGCATGCTAGCTTCAAAATATGCTTCATATAGTAAATAATCCACATATCCTATATCTGAACATATACATTCACTAGAACTTGGTCGAATCATATTAGTAGATTCGAACAGTTACATCTATACACAAACAGCGTATAAAAGAAGCCCGCCTTTTGAATTTAAGTGTACATGTGTGATCTGAACAACCACACTTTGATGTACTGTTGTCTACTTCTCTTGGACTGATTTAAATGTTTATATTTTGAGGACTCGTATATAACTCTGCAATTTATTAAGGTTTCAACTGAATTTGTTTTGACCTTTTCTGTCGGTAAACTTGAACCACTCAAAAGAAGCCCGGTTGTTTTGCTGCTGAGACAAATAATATTCGACCAACAGCCAACCTTTTAAATAAATAATTAATTTCTCTCTAATACACACACCTAGGAGCTGATTGGAGTAGCATCCAAATGCCCGTTTAGATGCTACTCATGAATTTTGGGTTTGTTATCACATTTAAATGCCGAAGATCGAAATGCCTCTACAGTAGCAACATTTTTTTCTACCTATATAACAAACCTATAATACCCTATCCAATTACAATTCTATACCAAAGACAATTTTAACAATCCCACTACAATTCTGATCACTATTCAGGCATTTAAATCGGGGCATTTAAGTCGCATGCCAATCAGCCCCCTAATCTTCCAACCTACTCAACCACAACAAATAAATTATAATTTATCTATAACCCCAACCAATACAACCAATTCAATAAAATATTATTATCATTTTTACTATTATCGTAAAATAATTATATATATAAAATTAAATATAATTATTATATATAATATAAAAAACTTTAACTTATATAAAAAAATATGCAAGAATAATAATGTGGATAAAATGGTTTATTTGGATCCGTCAGAAAGAATAAAAAATATTTGTAAATGAAATATGAAGTAGTTAATAGAGTGGATTTTCAAGTGTATAAAAATATAATAATATGAATCTTTATTTAAAAAGAATTTATTTCATAAATTTTGATATATATTTTATTTTTTTTACAAAGAATAATAAAAAGTTATTAAAAGAAAAATAAAAATAAAAAAAGAGATGTCCAATAGGGAGGGGACACTCACTATCCATTTGCATGGAGCAATCAGCCGTTCGTTGGTTGCTCATTTGACAAACGAGTTTGCCAACCACAAAGCATTATTCCTTTTTTTTTTTTTAATTTTGGCCAATGGGTCCCACCCACCGATTTGGAAAACAAGGACCGATATTCTTGGCCTAACTACAACAACGCTTTATTGAGTAATTTTTTTACTACTCTGTAATTTTGGAAAACTAAATCCAAAACCGCTCAGGCTCTCAATCCATAATTTCTCAACTTATTCACCTCTTATTATTTACTTTTGAAGTTTTGCTTATATTCTTGAATTGAAAAAAAAAACACTCTTAACTTAAATTTGAATCAACATGAAAATAAACACACTCCGTTACATAGTTACCATTTTGTGAGGCATTTGAGAGGTTGAAACCTGAAATATATATTGATAATGTAAATGAATAGGTTACACGTGATTCTAGATCATGTAAATAAGATGGAACTCAATATACGAACCGGTAAAATATAGAAACCGGTCAAAGTGATAAATGATATGCTTGTATCTATTGTTTGATTTTATGAGAAGTCCAAATGTTTGCTTAGTGGATAAAGAGTAATACTATTGATGGAGAAAGACTCCAAAATGAATACTATATATTAGTCGGAAAGATTGTTCATTCTATATCTTCTTTTACCATCTACCTCTTATGAATAACTCAAAATGTGCGTGTGTTGAGCTTTAATTGAATAGTGGCTCTCCAGTCCTAAAACTATGGCTTACGGAAATGTAGATTATAATAATAATAATGTGTCAAACAGTTTAAAAAGAGAATCTGGCGGGAGCTGTTCTGCAAATAAGCTATTGGGACGACCTATGATAAATTCACCACGAAAAGCCCATATCAGAGGTCGACAACATTGGTGGAGAGGCAAAAGTTTAGGGATCGAGTGTTCGAGAATTAATTATAATCGTGTTAATCTGATTAAAAATATTTATTATAGTTTAACTTTTTAACCTCTCTAAAATTGTACTAATATTTATAACTTTACACGTGATAAGTGTAAAATTGGCTTCTCTATAAGTGACTTTGATCACTATTGCATGTTAACAAATATCAAGCTTACAACTTGTTAAAGTGTAATATTGATTTTACAAGAGACTCACCCTTAATACTCCATCCGACACATAGAGCAAAAAATAGAAGATCATGCCTATCTCGCTTTATAAAGTATTTATCCCTTTGAAAAATTGTCTATTATTGAAGCTTCCTTCCTTCAATCCCCTTTATTGTAGATAATGATACAAATGGAAGTTAATTAAATCTCAAAAGCAAATTGAAAGTTGAAATCCAGCTTAGATAATGGTCTCACAGAATCCAATATGAATTCAAGTTTTGTAGGGATATATTAACCAAACCAAAGAAAGTGATTATGTTAATTAGTATAGTACTATATAGATAGTGAGTATATAAAAATTAAAATAGAGCAGCACATCAGCTAGCAATTGGCTACTACTTTAGAGGAGGGAATGAAAATAGAAAAATAGAAAAAAAATATTTGATACGGTACGTCCATACCCTACATGGACAAAATGATGAATGATTCTCAGCACTATAAATATGAGTAAAGACACAAGTCCATAGTCGCCAAGTAGTAGTGGAAGTTAGCAAGGAAAAGGAGAAGCATATACACTCAATCAATCAATCAAATTAGCTTCAAAAGTAGTAGAAGTAGTAAGATGGAAATGGAGAAAAGTAGTAGTAGTAGCTGCAGTAGGGATCATCAACAAGAAGAAGATCATCGGAAAGGGCCATGGACTGAACAAGAAGATGTTCAGCTGGTATTTTACGTGAAGTTGTTTGGCGATCGACGATGGGATTTCATAGCTAAAGTTTCAGGTTTGAAGGTTGGCGGGAGACAGAATCCTTAGGTAGGCTTGTCTTGGGCATGTCGTCGACCTTGCCATGAACCCCCTAAAAAATTTAACAATCCCTTCTTTCCCTTGTTATTATGTTTTTTCCTTGTAGGTCTCAAACGTACTGGCAAAAGTTGCCGTTTGCGTTGGGTTAACTACCTTCATCCCGGCCTCAAGAGGGATAAGATGACCCCTCATGAAGAGAGACTTGTTCTTGAGCTTCATTCCAAGTGGGGAAACAGGTATATATCACCTTCTTAACTAACTTACGAGTTTGATATTTTAAATGAGATGAAATTTTATTAAGACTTGTATGCTGGTTATGAATTGGATGTACGTCGGATTGTTTTGTTAAGCTTCACAGTAGAGTTTTAAGATGTCTGAATTCTATTGTAGAGTGCCAGATTATAAGACCAAGTGGGATAAAACAAAGTAAATCTTGAATTCTATTTCATTCTGTACTATTGGGTATTTATGATATACTGTACTTGAAGAGGAAAGCAAGTCTTTGGTCATGAATCAGCTAATTGTTAGAGAATAGGACACAAGCAACAGAGTAATCATAAGCTTGGACTATGTAGTTATATTTTTGTTTACGAATGTTATACTATTAGATAGTCATTTAGACAGTCACTTGTTTTGGAACAGAGGAAGTAGTTGTATTAATTTGATTCATTTCAATAGGTAGAATCTAGAGCTTGTCCTGATGCACATGGTAGTTAAGTAGTTAGGGTGTACATATACCAGATCATTTGGAGTTTGTAACTGAATTTTGATCAGACCTTTTAGCATATGTAGTTTTTGATCCATGTTTATCTACCAAAATCAACTTTTAGGTGGTCAAGAATTGCTCGGAAACTACCTGGACGCACAGACAACGAGATAAAAAACTATTGGAGGACTCACATGCGCAAAAAGGCTCAGGAGAGGAAGAAATCAACTGCTATGTCACCCTCATCATCTTCCTCAAACTCATCATCCTCTTCATCAACTTCCATCATCACCTCAAACACTACTGCTAAGACCAAGGATCGCAGTTTCTACGACACCGGTGGGATCGACATGGTTGTGCCCGGATTCGGAGAAAAGAAAACTGGACTGGAAACCGAAGAAACCAACAAAGTGTACTCATTGGATGAGATATGGAAAGATATAGACATGTCCCAAGAAAACTGCAATCTCACAAGCCAAACAATGGTCTTCCCCTTATGGGATTTTTGCTCCCCTTCTACCATAGATGAGTCCATGATGTGGTCCATGGATCATCAAGATCAAAGCAACTTCACTAGTTCTTTCCCTTTTTACAATCATCATATGATTGGCTAACTAGAAAGTTAAGTTAAGTTAAGTTAAGAGAAGACACGACAATATTAATTCACTAAAAGCATATTGTGCATACAAGTTGAGTTCATAATTACTAGGTGCATGTCATTATAATTAAGGTATTAACTTTTGTAAATGCTTGTTTTTGAGCACTAGAGGTCTCATCATCAGGTTGTTGCAGTAGCTTGTTATGGTCAAATCATTTTGTGATTTGTGTTTCTTTAACTATTTTTAGTAGTGGAGTCAAGAAATAATGTCCATTAGTATAGAATATTCTAGCCACTTGTACTGTTGTAAAATACTACTGCTAGTGATCTATGTCTATCTATATATCTATCATGAAATGTAATGTAATGGTCCATTCATATACTTCTAAATAAAGTTTCATGTAATGGTCCATTCTATGGACTTCTCTAAATAAAGCCTATCATATCTTTCTGCAATTTGTGCTTATCTGCAGTCCTTGTTGGCGCATCAGTTTTCTATAATTTGTAGATTTAAAATGTGAATTTTGTTTATAATTTCACCGCTTATATGAATGAATCTAATGCTCTAAACCAAATTAAAAAATTCTTGTGAAATATAATTTAGTAGTTGGTTTGCATATGTTATTGCATATATCATAAGTTTCTATATTATAAAGGATCAGTAAGTAGTATACATCTTCCCAGTTAAAATGTAATCAAACTGTCATCTCTATTAAATATTTGCTTGTCAGAGCACGATTAACAAAAACTCATCGTTTGATTATTAAAGTACTGCAAAATTAGACATCAAACGAAAATGTTTATACCACTATAATATTTCCAAACCTACCTCCAATATTTAACTATTTAGCATTAAAAATAAATCCGTCGGCTATATATATCTTATCCCATATCATGGTCAGTAAACCATATTGTAATATATCAATGGTACATAATATTAAGTGTAAATCCAAGTTTTGGTGGAAGCACGATGACTGAATATGACATGAATATTAATTAATGATGTTGATAACTTTGAGAGAAATTTTTTAAAAATCTAGTAACTATACTAATTAATTTAACAGTGTCGATGATGTGTGTGAATTAGGAACTCCAGCTTGTGGGCGTGGTCCAGTGCAATATATACAAGTCCAAATTCTAGATTTGTTTTTAAATTGTTTGATATTCCATCGATTCTTTCGAAAGTGATATTTAACCTGATCACCAGCTTCTGAAATAGTAGCTGTTCAGGATTCCAGATCGAAATAAGCCTAAACTCAGAGCTACATTAATCGACCAATAACTTGACCAGGAATATCAAACAAAGTAAACAAACAAAACAAAACAATTTACGTTGTTCGATTCGATTGTATTACTTCAATCTACATGTACATATAAAATCAGTCAATCAACAAGTTTATTGCTTTGTTGAGAACTTGAAAGATTCACACTTTGTAATCTCTCCACAAAAGCCAGAAAACCTCACTTAATCTCAGAGAGAAAACAAGTGAAGGTGAATGAATGAAAAATATCTGTTGATGAAACAAAGAAACGGATCAGATGAAACAAAGCAACAGGTTCTGTTCTATATCGCCTAGCTTTCAGAACGAGCAGGAACCGTTTGATCCTATAAGGACTCAGACTTAATTTCAGAAAAAGCTTGAAGGACACATATCCAAAATCTCCTACTTATACCTTTAGCTTTATGCAACCACGTACCTAAATCACTCATGACCCATGACTGCCCTTTCCAAGTAGAATGGCAAAATAAACTCACTTATACCTCACATTAACTGTGAGTCTGTGACTTAACATGCAATTTATCTAAGGTGCAACGCGAATAGTATAAATGGTTTGCATAAAAGTTAGCAGGAGCAGAAGAACAGCAGAGAGCAAGGCAATGATAGTCCATGGACTGTTAAGTTTGCTGTGAAACAGGTCTGCCATCCATGTCTTAGCCTTGTTGTTACAATGCTCTCCAATTCTTTGTGTCACGTCTTCATAGACTCTTACACTGCGCAAATTGAAGGTTTCAATGCTTTTGAATAGTTGTACCACTTCTTCTTGATTCGCAAACCAATTAATCCGAAGAATCCCCTTGCTCTGCAACTCCATAACATCAGTTGGGGTCTGAACGAGTGATTTCATGAAATTTTTGTATGACGACACTGATAGGTCAGGAGGGACAGTCATGTTACCAGGGGATACTTCATAGGCTATCATGTTGGATAAGAAGACTAGAGTGATATTGGACACAAGACAACCCGGGATTTGAAGCTGCCCATTTAAGCCCTTCGAATGAAATTTGATGTCCTTGAGACAGTGAGATGAACTTGGAACCGAATGCCCTTTGCTTTTAGATATGTGACTGATGGACATGTAGCGCAGTAACTGGTCTTCTTATCATCTGATGCATGAATTCTATTATTCTCATGTGTGAAGTGTAACAAGTCTTTTCTGATACCGAATCCCCACGGGAAATGGTCACTATACAACCATTGTTATCTTCAGATTCATTCTCCTTTACTGTTTCATATTTCTCCTGTTGCTCATATTGCTCTTGTCGTTGTTGCTGCTTCTCATCTCCCCCTTCGACCTCATATTGTTGTTCCTTATGATGATTGTCTTGGTGTTCGAGCTCATTGTCTGAATATTTCTCTACTAATATTCGTCGACATGCTTCAAGAATATGAAGAGGAGGATCACTATGTTCTCTTGGAATCTTGGCACGCCGAATTTCCAAGCACATGAAAGCACCTAGGAACTCTTCCAGAAAAAATTGGCCTTCCTCTACACCATAGATTTCGGTTATCTAAAGCTTAAGAACAAAAAATGGGATTTGATTCTCGAGCACCATTATGTCACGGGCTTCGAAATGCACGGCTGCAGCCACGCCAAGACAATCATACGAGTCTTTGGCTATTTCATTTGAGACACGAATCCTCATGAAATTTATGATGAAACAAACATCCAATAGCATCATTGATGCCAGTTCCTTTGACCTGTAGCGGTCCAAAACTGGATCTAGGGCATAACAGTCCCGGATTTGCTCAATTTTTCTGTAGATCAGGTTATAATAATGTGCTTTTAACTCATCGTTTTTGTCAATGCACCAATAAAGGCACATGAGTTTGAATTCTTGTGCCTGTCGGAGTTCTTCCTTACCATGGTGATACGGGCCTAAAGAAACCATTATGGGTTCGTAAACAGATCGCACGCCCCCCACCCTATTCTCTGTCATCTTAAGCTGCGGAGTCACTTTATGCATCCGGCTTCGTGATGGCAACCATTTTTCATAGGCATCTTGAATGTTAAAAAACAATTGGCACGGCACTTTCGAGTCATTCTGCAGATGTATTAGCATGAGAAGATCTTGAAGATGTAATCAAGAATTTATCAGATTTACCAACTCAGAGTCAGGAACTATTCGGCCAAGTGAAAACAGCAAGTCTGTAATAAATTCAGACACTACTTAAACACAAAATCCTCTGGACTATATATAAAAATATCATATCATAATCACACTATTTCAAGAGTTGTGTAACTTTGCTGATCAAGAGTTATCCTGATATCATATCACACTATTTCATCAATTACATAAAAATATGGGTTAAGAGGGACAGAAGTTCAGGAACCATGAGTATTACCTGGGCATGAACAGATCGGTATGAAGAATCAACACGTGACTTCTTCGAATATTTTCCACTTTGGCCTCTGTAGTACAGTGTTTCGGAAGGCGATGCATCAGATACATCCTGGTCTCCGAGTTCTGTGCTTAAGGACGTATCTAACTCCTCTGATTCTTTAGATGTATGGAAAGACATAATCAAGAATGTATACTGATGTAAATGTCATTTTACCTAAAAATCAAATACAAACTGATCCAACTTTAGTCACTTCAACTCAGATGTTCATGATCGCGATATGAATTAAATTAGTACGCGTAATAGCCTAATAGGTGGCCTGGCAACAACCACTCAGAATTACTTGTTGAAAACAAGAGAAAAGTCCATATTACAGGATGGAATGTCATTATCATCCTACTCTTACAACTATATTCCTAAAAAAAATAAAAAATGCAGACCAATTAGTAATGTGTCTCAGTGTCTTCATATATATCAACTATCCAAAGATCCATCCAGCAGGTACAACTAAGATAATTCTATTACCTCGTGCTTATTCTGCTACCAAGAAAAGCTTATACTAGGCAACAGATTACTGAATTTCAGCTTAAGGTTCTAATTTATAGGATTCATAGTATAAAAGGTCTGCAGAAAAGTTAGGCCAAGAAGAAGAATGGTAGAGATCAATGCGATAATAGTCCATGGACTCTGAAGTTTCCCGTGAATCAGATCAGCCATCCACGTCTTGGTCTTGTTGTTACAATGCTCTCCGATTCTATGCATGACATCTTGGTAAATGTTTATGTTGGGCAGATTAAGTGTGTCAGTACTTCTGAACAGTTCAACTACTTGCTTCTCGTTCCCAAATCTGTTAAGCCGCAATATTCCCCTTTCCTGCATTGCTCTAACATCACCAGATGTCTGTATCAATGATTTCATAAAATTTGCATATGACAACACTGCAAGATCAGGTGAGCTAGTCACATTGTCCGGAGCTATTTCATAGGCTATGATGTTTGATAGGAACGTTAAGGTCATATCAGACACGTAACAAACTGGGAGTTGAAGCTCACCGTACAAGGCATGTGAACTGAAATTGACATCTTTGAGCAAGTGCGATGAACTTGGACGAATTTGTACGCCTTTGGATTTTAGATATGTGATTGATGGACATGTAATATTGCAGCAGCTTGAATTTTCCTTTGATATGTTCCTAATCTTCAGCATAGGTAGAGGTGCTTGCTGATAATGTTGGGGAGTATAATTCCGCGATGTCCAACTTGGTGTTCTGACTTCAATGTTCTGATGATCATCCCTCTTTGCCATTATTAATAACTTCTGGATACAGTCAAAATGTACACTTCGTACAGGGGTCGAATCATTCTCCACCAGCACGTGCCGACAAGCTTCAAGAATGTGGATGGGTGGATCTTCATCTTCTCTTGGGATTATGGCTTGTTCCAATGGCAGAGACATCATGCCATTCAGGAACTTTCCGACTAGACATTTCCCTGATGGAATATCGTACCTTTCATTGATCAACATCTTTAGTATAGAAAATGGGATTTGGTTCTCGAGTACCATAATATCACGAACTGTGAAGGGGACAGCTCCGGCAATGCCAAGGCACTTATACGAGCCTATTGCAAATTCGTCTCCATCACGAATCTTCATGAAATTTATGATGAAGCATGCATCTAAAAGCATCATCAACGCCAAGGCAGTATCATCATGCTTGTTGACAATTGAAACATCAGCATAACAACCTCGTATCTGATCAACCTTGCTGAAAATTTTGTTATAAAAACGCCCCTTTAACTTGTCATTTCCATCCGCATACCAATGAAGACAGAGGTACTTGAATTCCTCTGCCCTACGATATTCTTCTTTACCGTGGTGATACGGTCCCAATGAGACCATTAATGGATCTTACACCGATGGCCCACTGTGTCGCCTCTCCTTCATACGTAGCTGTGGAGACACTTTGTGCATCCGGGGTTGAGACGGGAACCATTTCTTTTTTGCTACCTCGATGTCAATATGCAGTTCTGGTGGGCAGTCGTTCACTGGTGACGGTGGAGTTGCCATCACATCAAGTTCCTTAGAACTACAGTAAGCAAATGTATGTTTCCAGATAATGTAATAGAGCAGGAGCAAATGGATTAGTGATAATCCATCAACAAAAGCTGCACCAATAAATAGAGGTGATTTAGTGAATTTTTAGTTTCTATGAAAAAAACAAGAGCAAGAAGAAGAAACTTCCAATGATTTCCCAAATGGATATTCTATAATGAATTCGCAATCATACAAGAGTACGAGTATTAGACATAGCTTTGTACCTATCTGATCACAAGAAAACAAGCATAACAAAGTAGACTCTGATATATCAGTAGCTAGGAAAGACAAGAAAATGAATTGCCTATGAAAACAAAAAATGTTGTTTGGATGAGAGAAAACAAGAATTTCTTTGTTCGTTCCGATAAAAATAGATTAGTGTTACGCGTATGTACTCTTCAGTAAGTACAATTCACAAGAGGCCAGAAAAAAACACAGTGATGTTTGGATATGATTCTTCAAATGGTACACACCTGGAATTTCCATTCATCCCTTTACATGTTTCATAGCCTTCTACCATTTGAGTAACAAAATTCCATGTTTCAGATCATCTCAGATGGCTTAGGCTTCACTAATAATTATCTCTCTAATTAATAATCATAGTGTTAGAAATTAAAATTAGGCATTGTCTTGGTACAAGAGGTACATACAGGCTACAACTAGTTTTGTGTTCATTTCTGCAAATTTTTGTCCTGTCTTGATCCTCCCTGTTTCTATTCCAATTCTGCTATAAGTTTATACCAATAATCTGCCCTGATTACAAAATGAAACTTGAGTGTTTAAAACTTGAACATGGATGTCACAATATCAGTCATGGACAATACTCAATATGTAACATTACATTATAGGAGTATTACATAGGATTGGAACATACAACTTAAACACCATGGCCTTAGCCACTTTCCAGAAAATTCAAATCAACAAAGCAAACTGTGCACACAATTTTCCCTTAACCTTCCATCTCTCACTCTCTTAGTAATCTGTGACTGGAAGTTGATCATGACCACTCTGGTTGATGAAGAGGATCTCATAAACAAGTGCAGCAATTCCGGCACCTGCAAAAGGACCGAGCCAGTAGACCCAGTGGCTGCTCCATGACCAGCTAACCACTGCTGGCCCGAATGACACAGCTGGGTTCATGGAGGCACCGTCGAAAGCTCCACCGGCCAAGATGTTGGCACCAACTATGAAACCAATTGCAATTGGGGCAATGATCCCTATGTCACCCTTCTTTGGGTCAACAGCTGTGGCGTACACTGTGTAAACTAAGCCGAATGTCATCACGATTTCGAAAATAACCGCATTCCATACGGTCACCCCTGATGAAAGAGCGAACGCTGATGTTTCCTGCATTACAATTACGTTCCAGTTACATTGGCTAAAATTTGAAAATCTAACATTTTTCGATTTCTTATAGGAGATATTGTCTTACCAATCCTCCAGTGGTAAACTTGAGCAACAAACAAGCAACAACGGAACCAAGAAGTTGCGCAATCCAATAGAGAATGGTCCTAAAGAATGTAATGTGACCACCAACAAAGGCACCGAAGGTGACGGCAGGGTTCACGTGGCCGCCCGAGATGTTAGCTCCAACTGATACCGCCACAAACAATGCGAGAGCATGCGATAAGGCCGCGGCTATTAAGCCTGCTGGCGTGCTAGCTCCGCCATTTGTAAGCTTAGCTGTTATGAGAAAGAAAAACCGAACGCTTTTAGTTTTTACACCGGTCAACATGAATATTTAATTAATTTTAATAGTGAATTCTGAAATATAGTGCCATTTGACTTTGACTTTTTGAACTGAAAGCCTATTTTACATTTCAATTGAGTTAACTTGTGTGAATAGTAACGGAACACTATGTAATGAGAGGGAGGAGTGAGTATCATATGTGTAGCTCACCAAATGCCATGCCGGATCCTTCACCGGCAAAGACGAAAATGAGCATGGAAATGAACTCAGCTACCGCAGCCTTGATGGCGTCGGGTTTGGTGGCCTCGGCCGGGCTCCCGATGGCAATATTGGCAAATGGCATTTTTCAGACCTTCTACTAGAAAACTTTAGGTGGGGTGTGTGAGTGACTAAAAATGGAGTCAAAAGTGTTTGTTTTTCTTCTAGTGTCCAATGCTGCTTAGTGGATATGCTATTTATAATATGTACAGAATGGCAGATAACTAAAAAGAAGTTACACGATGGAAATTAATATGATTGAAAACTAGCTGGCTTTGTCCAATAGGTGCGCCTCCAAATTTTTAATATTATGACACGTGTCACTTGGTTCACGCTAGCCAATCACCGGTCAGAGAATGCCTATTAGTGGGAATTTATATAAGCCGACCAGATGATTTTATTTCATGGTCAGCCAATTTTGATGATTAATTAAAACTTTTAAACCGACCTTCGGAGTTGTGAAAGAGACTTGGTTGAGGCATCACTAAGGGGTGTGGTTTTTGATATCGTTTGAGTGTCTATTTTTCACTTAAATTGACTATTTTATAAAAAAATTCAATTTTAGTTAAAAAAGGATACTCAAATTATATTTCAATTAACTCTTAATATACTATACTACTAAAAATTATAGGAAAGTCCAAAATTTTAAATATTTGAAGTGATGTAGAGCATTTGCAATATATTCATTTTGAAAACATTTTGATATTTTATAAAAGAATTTTGAGAACTCTCACGTCCGTGTTGATGAAATGTATTGTTCCTTAATTCCTATGATCGGTGAGGCAATATTTGAAGTGTATCCGCTAGCTTTTTCTCCCCGAAGTTTTGTTTAGAAGTATCATCTATTTCAAATAGATCAACTACAAGTTGGATTATTAATTCTATCCTTTATTCAAGTTCTTTTTCTTCTTCAACAAATTGCCTGAAGTAAAAAATAATAATTATTTGTAAAAAATTAAATTGATTACTGTAGTTATAATTATATGTCGATAGTTCTTTTTTTATATGTAGTAAATATATTAGTGTAATAATCCTACCTTTAGATGGTAAACGACGACAATTAACAAAATTTATGAACAAAGTACTATCTTCTTCTTGAAATTAAGCCCTTAATTAACATAAAAACGCTAATAAACTAAAAATATGATGACAAATTAGAAAGTTGATCCAGAACAATCTGATCACCGCCCATACATCACCAAATGTTGACAGCAAGTGTTCTGCTTTTGTCACCTGAATATTTCAAATGATAAATAGACATTATTCTAAACAAAAAGTGCTAAGTATCATAATTAAAAGTTAGCCATTAATGTCTCGCATAATCATTTCTATGATCTTTAATTAGTCCAAGATGCTTCTGTTAAATAACTAAGGTCCAATTTTTGAGTTGCTAAGTTTAATTTGCTTTAAAATGGAGTTGGTGGTGTATGAGATAATGAACTTTGGCTTGTGTGATTAGCTTTCATTAATTCATTATCTCCTAATTTAATTTTCTATTCTTTGGACGGTTAGTGAATGAGAAAATAGATTAATTATACATTAACAAATTTGAAGCTCTATTTCGAACTGAAATATATTGTATTTTGATATCATGTCATATGCGATTTGAATGAGTCTCTCTGTATTGCAAATTTGCAATTAAAACTAAACTGTAATATTGTACTCTCCGTATATATAAAGTTAGATGGTTGATTTTGTAGGGACACAACAATTGTAGTCATCAATTTAATTTCGCTAGAGTTGGAAACAAACTTCACACACATATATATTACAACGGCCTGAAGAATAACCGGTCGAGCGCCGACCCTTTGGGCCGGCATGGTTATTTATAGATAATTCTTTGTGTGATATACTAGTCTCACTGTACCAATACAAGTCATTTCCCGGCACTTTGACCTCACTCGTGTTCGAATCGGAAACTTCCTGATTGATCACCCATCCTAAAATTGCTCCAGATGAAGGACGTTTAATTTTGGAGTTCTTCCTTATTGATATGAGTAGCGTTTTCAATCATTTTAAGCTCTATGGATCTGATTTGAAATTTTGGGGCGTTACATTCGCCCCATTTTGAATTGTGCGATGTCCCCGCCACACCATGGTCCGGCCAACAATCTATCCCTCGTGGGTTTTGGGTTGGCACGACTCTGATACCATTTGTAACGACCCGGCCGCTAACCGGTCGAGCCCTGACCCTTTGGACAAGTGCGGTTACTCATGGGCAGCTCTCGGAGTGATATGTTGGCCCCACTGTACCAACACAAGTCCTTTTCCACGCACCTTAATTTCACTCGTTCGCGGACCGGAATACTTCCCATTTGATCACCCATCCTAGGATTGCTCTAGAGCCAAACACCTTAACCCTGAAATTCTTCTAGGTAGATTTTTGAAAAGAAATGTGTACTTTATAATATGAGTAGGGTTCTTAATCTCTTTAAGCTCTATAAATTTGGACGTGACATATATAGTGTAAAAAATGCACTATGGATAGAAAAGTAGAAACAAACTTAAATATCAGCCACTGATGACCTGCTAATTGAGCTCAACCAAAGAATAGCCCCTAGCCCCTACCATTTTTATTGGCCCAAGCAAAGCCCAATGTTTGGCCCTTTGGTCCAACATTTAAACATGAGTTGGACGGATCGTGAAGGATGAACAGAAGTGGGTCCGTACCTATTATTTTAGTATTAGTCAGGCCCAACTAGCTATAATTGAAATTGGCAACATATACATGCCCAGTTACGTTTCTTTTTTAATATTAATATTACAATTATACTACTACAATCAATCCATCAATCATATTACATTGCAAATCAGTTATTACATAGTTATTGAAAGAATATATTCCGTAAATTATACACAAAAGAATACAAGAGTATATATACAAAAGTAATATAATTCATCTTAACTCTATCAGAAATCTAATTCTAATCTAATTAAGCTAGATTGTATAAATCTTCTAATCCTAGTCTATTTCTACTATATATCAGTTGTCACTCATCAACTTAATTTATTACAAAATTAGCATACACTAGAACACAAACCCAGTTCGACAGGAATCAAACATGTAACCTCTAGAATTATAGGCTCATGACACCTCAGCCACGTTGATTTTTTGTTCATATTCATATTTATTTTACTGTCTTTTTTATTTTGTCAATTCAAAACCATCCTTTCTGGCCGTAATAGAAGATTATTCATTCACAAAGATGGGTTCTTGCCTCTTGACATGCTCCATAACGAGTAAAAGATGTTCATGTTGCGAAATTCTAGTTCACCAAAAAATATAAGCGGGAACATCTAAAAGTAGCTCCAAAAATCTCTCATTTCTTATGAAACTTTCCCAAAGTGCAATCATTACAAAATCCCATAGGATTCTAGTTCTTCATAATTCCAATTTAAATCCCTAAACATCATTTTCTTCTCCAATCATCATACATAAAATAAGTTTCACATTTGACCAATTGCTGACACATTAAAGATAATTCTCCGGTTATGGTATGAAGTAGTTCGCGTGGACCTCATGAAATATCAGTGATGATAGCTCTAAGCTTTTTCGGGCCCAGAAAAATCTCATTTTTAGCAATTGGCAATTTTCTGGTCTTTTCTTTTCATTTTCACGAAGAAAAGATAACAAGTTTGACCAAAGTGCTTCTGCATTTCTTGCATTGCCGCCATGCACCTACTTATGCAACAAACTCTCCCAACAATATTAATGAAGAAGGCGACTCTTTATAGTCATTTTTGCTAATTATTAGCTTCACTCATAGTGGAACGTTTGAATGTTGAATTTAATTAAAGAACTGATCAAGACATCAAATAATATATATGTAAAAGTTATATACAAGATTACATAGTTATTTACGGTCTTGTTTGCAAAATGATATTTAATAGGCAATCTCATTTATAAGGTAATGGTGTTTACTTGTATTGTAAACATTAATCGATATAATGCTAAAGATGTAATTATGCCGATCGCAATGTCACATGACATGTGTAGTAGCTCATACATATAGTGGCCAGTGGGTGGCTACACCTACACGTCGAATCAAAGGGAGAAAAGTAAGGCAAAGGAGAAGATTGGAAGTTTTGTAGTTTTGTCTAGCTACTTTCCAATTAAGAAGAATCTGAGAACAATCTTTGTTAAGTAGATGTATGTGCAATGGTCCAATATATATATATCTTGAGGTGTCGAGGCACCTAAAGGCCAAAAAGATTGTCGGTGCTTCTTCACCAGTTTCCAACTGTTCCCATGACCTGCAACTTTCGTTTGATCACTATTGTCAAGTCCGCGAGAGAACCGAGAAATACGTTGGTTCTTGATTCAAAACTAAAGTTGTCAACACTAGCTAACATCATTTGTCAAGTGATCCTAATTCTCTGCATGGGGTTCTAGAATACCTGCATGTATATTGACCCATAGATATAGTTGGTGTGCATCAAAATTAATACTACTATGAATGAAGTTTGTCAAAACAGGAAGAAGACAAAGGCTATGTTTTACTGATCGAATCACCATGTAAACTTGTTAATAGTTAATGTGAATACCAATTAACTCAATCACCTTGTCTAGTGGTGTCAACAATCACGTGATAGTGAATCGAATAGTAGAATGTCTCTCATATCTTATTTTATTAATTTTACAAAAATTGGTGAAGGACCTAATTTTTATGAGAGTTTTGAGAGTCCAGCAATATTGTATACTAATTGTGCGGCTTTGTATATATATTGTAAATTTTTGTCTATTTGTAGATTATGTATTTTTATATGTTAATTGTGCGGATTAATTTTTTATGTAGAATTCTCAGAACTTTTTAGATTCTTATGAGAGTTTTTTCATTGATTTACTATAATTTTACCATGACAATGATGTGTATAGAAATATATATGTGAATGACTCGGGCCAAAATAAGTTGGAGGCACTAAGGTGGCTCGAACTTCTTTATAACTGTTTCCCTTTCAACTAGTCTAGTATATTCTCTCGTAAGAGTATTTGTGGTGTCGATTGCTGCACGCTGTATCAAAAAAGTCAAATTATCTCCAAAGCTTAAAAGAATAACTGTTTAAAATTTCATATTAATTTTAAAATTTAATATAGTACTTCAAAGCAAGACACTGTCATTTTATGTATATTAAAGTGAGAGTAACTAATTTGAGTACACTACTGCAACCACTTGTCAAATTAAGGAACTCTGATCGAATTGATGATGTGGTCGTTGGACATGCAATTTTCCCTCTAAATTTATATTTGACCAGTATTTGACTCGTATATTTATATTTGAAACTTAAATCCGGGACATGTGTCGCGTCCACGTTAATTTTCGGTATAAATTGTGTATTATAATTATAAATAATTTTTAAAAATATGAAAACTATATTAAAAATTATAAAAATTCATTTTACATTATTTTACAAACAATAAAAAAATTAAAATCACATTAGCTTATTTATGGGTATAAATTGTTTAATAAAATTCAAAAATATTTTTAAAAATATTTTACATTTTATTACATATAAAATTAATGAAAAAATTCAAAAAATTAAAAACGTAATTTGCTACAGTAAACCTTCATTTGGGTCTTTGGATTTTGTAAGTAATTCGTCTGTTTTCATTGTTGCAAATTGCATTTTTTAAATTTATATTTATTTTATATGTAATAAAATGAAAAATATTTTTTTATATTTTTCAAAATATTTTTCAAAATTTTTTACGTCATTTTTTTAATTATATTAAACATTTTATACCTAGAGATTACAAGAGAGTGACACGTGTCACGTATTTCAATTTAAATTTTAAAAATTCAAGTCAACGGTCAGAATATGAGAGTTTTGTAGCTAATACGATTTTAATTTAATTTTTTTTTTTGTAAAAAAATGTAAAATGAATTTTTTAAATAATTTTTAAAATATTTTTTATAATTTTTTAAATCATTTTATTATTATGATACATAATGTATACGATAATTAACATGGATGCGACACGGGTCTCGTATTTGAATTTTAAATAAAAAAAATGAGTCACATACGGGTCAAATACGAGTTTGGAGGCAAAATCGCACGTCCGACGGCCACATCATCAATTTGATCGGAAAATCGATCGAAGTTCCTCAATTCGACGGGTAGTTGCAGTAGTGTACCCAAATTGGTCACTCTCACTTTAATGTATTTATAGTGACAGTGGTTCACTCTAGTGCACCTAAAATACATTATTTTTATTAAATAAAATTCTTACCATAAGGAAGAGTATAACATTATCTTCTACATTCGATACGATGATACGCATGAACAAGATCTCGGCCTTTAATTTGAAGCTCATATCCGAGATAAATCTATCTCCCATTGCATTATTAGGATAAGGACCAAACTTACAATTATAATTAAATTTAGGGGCGGATTGACATGACATTTAAATGGTCATTTGTATGGGATGTTGATGAAATTGTGTTTGGAATGGAATTGAAATGGATATTTAATTTAAAATGTATTTTAGTCAAAATCACTGTTCATCGATTCAAATGGAGCGATTTAAATGTTATGACACTCGACCCTTTAATCTTTTAATTTTATGAGTGAGTCTACGTACAACCAAGTAATTGATACATACTTTTTATGCACAAGACTTCAAAATTACAATTTTATATCATTATATTGAATTGGATCTGAGTATTAACTATGATAATCATCCACCCAAAACTCCAAAAGTAACCTAGCTATTACCCTAAGCTAGTAAAATAACCCTTAATTATCGATTGGGGAGTTATGAAATGTGATAAATCTAATCCAAACTTTGCAATGGACATTAGCAAGAGGCATGTGCAAGCTACCCAAGCTGAAACGGAAAACCGCATGTGCCAGAAGAAACGGCGAAGCCACATAAGCAGGACCAACCTCTGGGAAGTCAACACGTGTCGCCACACGAACGGCTGATCACATGAAAAGGACCCACTCACCATGTGCCCGCCGCACAACAGGACAAAATGACATAATCGTTTCTTAATTTAATTCTGGTGTTTAAATTAAGGGAAGGTAACCTTATTGGTGAAGGCAATCGAGCTAAAAGCCAATCACAGTGGTTAGTACTGCTAATTCTCCTCTTTCTTTTAATAATAAACGATCATTATTCCAAGAACAAAAGTCCAACGATGGATCTGCAAACCATATATCGCCACGTCTATTTGAGCTTCTATATAATATTTTAACTCCTACTCAAACTGAATTTGAATCTAGATTAAAACGAATTCAATTTTACTTTTTAAGAAATTTAAATTGGCGAGTATGAGGCGTATTTGAAAATTGATGAGATTACACACATCTTTATAAATTCATACTTTTATACTAGATAATATTATATCACTACCTTACAATGTATATGTACTTCAGTTAGAATATCTAAAAAAAATTTAATGATGATATGAATATAAAAGTTAATTTTGGGGTTTGGTTCATGTAGTTTGTGACTTGGGAGAAGAAATAAGATTGAATAGATGAAATAATCAAGAAACGAACTAATGAGAAGAAACGGGGATGAAATTCCAAGTTGATGTAAAAGATGGATTGATCTTGGAGCGAAAAATTTATTATAATACGGCGCAAGTGAACCCTGAAAATAAAAATTAACATATTGCTTTGGTTATAGGGTTTCAACATCATAAAATCACTCGAGCCATCATCCGCACTGATAATTTCAAGACGTTTTGTACGATTTGAGGTGTCTTGTTTCCTCCCTTACTTTGTAAATTCATAGGCTACAAGGATCCATTTGCACCTATAACTAAAAAATTATCATCTATTTAACAACTCTTCAACTTTAACAACTAGTGATTTTGGGTGTCTAGGGAAAATTTTAGATTAATGGTGCAACAAGAGTAAATATCTTAGATGTTACTGTAAGAATATGAAATAATAATTCGTGTATATTCATATAATAACAAGGGGTATATATACAAGTATAAAAATCTATATTCTAAAAATTAATCTAATTACAAGACTAATTTAATTACGATTTTAATATATATACTATTCTTTTATAAATAAATACAATTATATAGTCCATCGGTAACTAACCAATCTTCTCATGCATCTCCGAATGACATTGCAACTTAAGTTATCATCACTTGTTACAAAATACCTCTTTTGGATTATCATAATGAATGTAAGAAAGCGCGGTTAGCGTTTACACTTTATGGTAATTAATCCAACAGTCTAAAGTGAACTATGCACCTATAATTAGTCTCTAAGGCGATAATTATCGTACCTAATGGTGATAAAGATAGAATGATTTTCTTCTCACAGAAATGTAATAATATGACATCACTAATCACATGATTAGGTCGACAGGTAAAGTCGTTACCGGTTAGTGACTTTATGGAAGGGAAAAAGTAACATGGTCTGCGCTTTACGGGACCGTTGCTTCGATCCCCACAAATATTTACTTAGCTAAAATTTAGTTTCACTTTGGTGTCACATTAAACTGATGGACTATTTTGTATATAAAATAGTCCATTTGAATTAAATTTTATCCAATTAAATTGTATAACAACCCGTCCCTAAATTTAACTAATACTAGCCTACGAGCCTAATACCCTATCCTAATGTACCCTTATGCGGCGTCATATGCACGTATTAGACCACTCCCCATAAGTCGAGTAGATGATCGTGACTAGTTGTGGTTATTGACGATAACCACCTGCAGTAAAAAATTATATCTAATAGATTATTCGGATGGCTATGTATATTGCTATTTATTTTTTATAACATGTTTTACATATTCTAAGAATGGTTGGAAGTTGAAATTAATCAAATCGCATCTTTAAAATAAGTTTTAGAATTTATTATATTGAGGTTCAGGTACGAGTTTAAAAGTTGTAAAATCTAAAAGAATTAAAATATAGTCAAGAGTCGTCTCTATTTGTAAAAAATGAAAAATTATGAAAAATGATATAACTTTTATATTTTTATATTTAAAATTTATAATTAAAAACAGAAAAATATAAGGAAGTGGGCAAGCACAAGCTGGCTCACAAAAAAAATTGAACGGCTGATTTTGAAAATCAGCAGTTCAATTTGAACTTCACGGCCGGCTGTGGAGCTCGACTAACGGATCGTATGAGGAGTGGTCTTAGATAAAACATATCTCCACACATTACAATATTGCACCTTAATGAAATATATAAAAACTTTGTAGAAATCATTTCTATTTTTTAATCTTTATGAAGTCGCAAACCCACCATTTTATTATATTTTGTGTGCATACTACGTACTAAATGACTCCTTGTATACTTCGTTTGCACCAATCTCATACTATAAATTAAAGTATTAATTACATATTCTTTTTCAGTGAGATTTAACTTTATTTTAAAATAATTTTACAACACTATTAATAAATAAAATAGTGAGGATTACCCACTGTAGGGAGCATATTATGAGGATATCCTCTTGGTCACAGGTTCAAAGTCCACGGGGAACGAATTTATGGGATTTATGTTTTCTGGGTCTAAGCGTATCGCATATTCTTTACGGTGTAACTTGACTTACGTAGTTTTCAGGTAACGTGGAGTTTACCCAATCAAAGTTATATACAAAAGTAATTTTGAAATAATTCTTTTAACAACAAAAGTAAATTTCATATTGAAAAACATCAATACATAGAGCACATGAAATGTTGTGTTCAGATTACAAAATCACCACACCTCAACAACAAAGCAACCAAATTAACCCACGCCACTCAGTGGCTTAAGTGGATAAATCAGTTTGAAAACCTTATTGTAGTTTCTCCGATGTGATAAACTTTATCTTCCTAGGATGAATTTATAAGATCGTTCGTGTATAGGCATGTGCATAAGTGAGGTTATTTGTATAGATACATTGTACTTAGTTGCTCCTCAATTATATTTAATCCACCTAGTTTTGTCGCCACATCACCATAAATACAAATACACACAACTTTATTGTTTTATAGTAGAGTCCATATTATATATGTTAGGTTTCCTTGACTTGTTTGTTCTTGCAGAAGAGTCCAACCCGTTTGCTTATAAACCATTGAACTCTTTGGAATGTCTTTTAAATGTTGAAATGCATTTAAAATGTTCAACCTCTTTCGTTGCATATTCAAATACAACATCATATATTTTATTATGACTGTACATATATTTAGATGCAAACTAATATTATTCGGTATTTTGAAGACACATTATCTTGTAAAACTTTAAAGTTAAAATTAAATATTTACGCATCATATATATAGTACAACGACGAATAATTGAAAGTTGTAGCATTTACTAAGGAATTAAATAAGGCGTGTTAAGAAATCTAAGGAAGCGGCTTGTCGGGATATGTCAAATTTTGGATTGCTTAACACAGCTTATTCAAACCATATTATAACTAATAATGATTTTTTTTTAATAAGTAGAAGAATCTTCGCTTGGCTTGATGCTAGAGGAGATGATTAGCTAGATACACACTCTGCCTTATTAGAGAAAGTGTACGCGTGTTAACTGTTAACAGTTGGTTAATTACGTTTCCGGTGTTTGACTCACTTAAATTTTTTCTCCTTTTTTTTTGGAAATACTCATGTAAAAGTTGAGCAAATACCGACATACCGTAAGAATTTATAGAGTCTTGAGTGAGAGATTTTTAAATTTAAGATGAATTTCTAGTTTACTCGTATCATATCACGTCTGCATTTAGGAATGCATAAGGTGGTGCAGTGAAATGAAGTTGGGGTGGAGAGGAGGAGGTGCAGAGTTTAAATTTTAGTGGAGTCATAAGGTGATTTAGAAGTAAATAGGCATTGAGATATAAGAAATTAGTTGTAATCTTTATCGTTTCTAAGAAAAATATCACGTATGCATTTTATTTATGGCGTATAGTTATCATTATGGTGTATTCGAAAACAACAAAAATAGTTGAGCAATTATATGATTAGCATATAGATCGATGAAGTCTGAAGTCGTAAAAAAGTATAAGAGTTAGCTAAAACCGTGTTACAGTCTAATATACAGTTTTATGGAAATATTGCTAAATCCCAAAGTCTAATCGTAACAAAATAGTAATCATGATAGATAATTATGGTGTAATGAGGTAGGGTCAATTTCAGTTTTCTTGGGAAAAATAAAGGCAGTTTGATATGCCTATTTGGCGGAGAAAAGTTGAATCATGTAGACCACGCATATAGGGTCCATAGGACCATGCATGCACTTCAAATATTGTTCATATGATCAAATTCGACTAGGAAAAAGGAGCGCAAAACTAACATTCCACATCATGCATATCTACAAATAGGTAGCTAGCTAGCTCAAGATGATCTGGTGGATGTTTGAATTGACATTTGAGTGGGCATTTGAATGGGCATTTGAGTGGGGTATTTTAAGTGTATTTTAGGTCAAATCACTGTTCATCGAGCCAAATAAGGGATATTCAAATCCCCATCCAAACACCACCTTGATCGAATTTGAAGTTCTTTGGGGCTTAAATATTTTGGCATAAAATGTTTAATCATCAAGTTCACAAAGACTGGACTTTAAAGATGGACCATTGGATCTTATGGTGTCTTGATCACTAATAATTTTTCTTATTTTCTTTTGAACCAAGATTGAAATGTCCATTTTACTAAATAAATTTTTTTTACTCTATAAGAATTTGCAATTTTTTTAACTCTATACAAGATTCAGATTTTAAGAATTTAATTTTAAATTTAATTACTATAAATAACCATAATTTATACCTCAATTATGAAGTTCCGTGTGTAAATATATATAGTTAGTTTGACCAACTGCAAAATCTTAATCTTAGCCACCTATATTGTGTTACTCCTTTGTTTATTTCTATACTAGAATATTCGTCACGCACTAGCGTATTTTATATTTATACTACTTGTTTTGTTTAAATTTATATTGAAATTAACTTTCATCATATATTTCAATTGAAATTTTATATTTGTAATTTAAAATTAATTCATAGTGAAATTTTGTAAAGAGTTGACATGAAAAAGTTTAAAATGGTTTTTTTCACTGGAATGGGGAGTATTTTTTATTTGTTTTTTATAAATATAAAAGATTGTTAGATTCATTCTTATTTTAAATAGATTAAATCTTCTGGAGATTAAATGGAACAAAAATCACGGTCATGTGACGTATTAGTACTACAAATAGATTAGTTTTTACATCTATTACAAATTGCAAAATGTTGAATTCTTGGAGGAGGCTTTAAATTTTAATTATGTTTAGCATTTGAAACCTTCGGGCCTAATATCATAAACTCAATCTCTAGTGCAGTTATGGGATTCGAGCTTTACCGAAGGATCGGCTTGATTCGATGATCTATTTCGAATTGAGTCAAATTGAGCTCAACTTCATATTTATTTCGTTATTGAATTGAGCTCGACTCGACTCTATGAAGCTCATTAAGAACAATTATTTTAATAAATTTATATTTTTAATATATATTTTTATAAATACAGTTCGATAAAGCTCGTAATTTTTTTGAGCTCGAATCCATTTTATATCATTTCGAACAAATCGAACTCGAGTATCAAAATAATTCGACTCCGCTAAGCTCATTCTTGAGACCAGAGAACATCCAAGAGCGGGCCTTTGTGTATTTCTTCGTTCTTAGTAAATGTTTTGCCATATCTCAAGACTAAAAGCCTAAAACTCATTGCCCCCCTAGTCAAGAAAACACTACACCAAACCACTCAAACACAGTTACTTAACTTTCAAATCTTACATTCATTAAGTTATAGTAAGCCAAAAGCAAATCTGTTGATAAATCACAGTATCACACAGACCATCAGAAAACAAAACATGTTCGTCTAACTGGTATCCCAAATCCTACAGTCTTCTTCTAGCTTGCAAGTTAGACTATGGCGTCTGTTGAAAAAGTAGACTGTATTTTTTTACTTTATGCTATAGGGAGAAAGAGGTGTATTCATCTCAATTCCTCTCAATTTATATGTAGTATCAAATAAGGAAACGTCTCCAGCTTCGTAAACATAATCCATAATACCTCCAGCTGCTAATAAGCATAGAAATGGATTTGAAGCGCCCTTATCACCAAAAAACAATTGTATGTTCATTATCACCAAAAAACAATTGTATGTTCGACAATAATTGTGGGGATCTCCAACCATGATTCTTTTGTATATTCATTGCCACATTGAGTTGCAATTGATCTAACCACTACGAGCTCCGAATATAAGAAAATTTCCTCCGCCGCCAATCTTCGCCATTTATTCTTATCACGCAATAAACGGTTACATCTGCTTGTTGTCACAGTGGCAATTTTAGCACTGCCATGGATGAATTGCTTCAGGGGGTGGAGAATGAGGGACTTTGGGGCTGGGGCTGGGGCTAGGTTTTCGGCTGGAATTTTGTCTCCAACTCCGAATTGCTTGTTGTCAGTTTCGTCCTGATTCTTCTCTCCGACGAGTATTTATCTGAAGAAGAAGATGAATAAACAAAGGGAGGAATTGGAAAGAAGGATTTATCGGTGGAATAATGAAAAATTGAAAAGAGGAAGATAAATAAAGGGGTAAAGAAACTTGAGACACGTGCCCACGCGTTCTTTTCTTGAGGCTGGGATTAACCTGTTAAATATGCAGATTTGTACTGCAAATTTGTGGAATTGGGTTTCAATTTGTGACCTCCACGCGCCTGGTATTGGTTTCTTATACTACTTTGAATATATTTTGACTAGATACTTCGGCTTGCCAGCTACTTCTATACTGCAAATTAGGATGCCCTTTGCATTTGCGAGTTGCCTTGTAAATGCAAAATTTTATTTTATTGAAAGTTTAAACCATTATGCCTTTATGGATTCAAGATGCACAACATAAACTCCGTTTCTTAGGTGCATCAGATATTTGACTCATGGGGATTTTAATATGGCGGTGTTCTTTTCAACTTAAATTTGCTGGACTTAACTTGATTGAATTGGACTTGACTGAACTGGAGTCAGGTATAAATTATAATTGAGCCGAGCTAAACTGAATAGAACTGAACTGGAGTAAGGTATAAATTATAACTAAGTCGAGCTGAACTGAACTGGACTGAACTAGATTGAACTGAACTGAAGTAATTTTTAATTGAAAATAACATAAATTCTAATAAGTAAAATTGTGTTATCTGAAAACTAGTCCAATTATATATTATACCAAATAATTTATATAGTGCAATAGACTCCAGACCCATGCTTTTCTAAATTCAAGGTGCTCCCACACATGACTGATGGAAAATGAATTTTGTGGTTGAAGTAATTGATGGTCGACCCTTCTCAATAAATGGAAAAAGTTGATGGTCAAATAATAAATTCTCAAAATTAATAAGTGAGCAATATTAATTGTGACGGTGCTATGAAAGAATGAGCAATAAACATTTTCCATTTGACCAAGAAACAGAAAAGAAAAGAAAATAAGAAAAACATTTTGGCACTGCCACGTATACCGTTCTCTAGTCATTCTCGTTACACATATATGTAAAACCTTCAGAGGACAATAGTAATTGATTAGGATGTGTATGGAGTACACCATTATTCCATATGTTATTAATTCAAATTTTGTCAAGTCCAAATTTGTATCTTATTATAATTCTAATATATGCTATTTAATAGATTGTTTATGATGTTTTAATGGATAGTTCAGAAGTAAATAAAATGAAATGTTAGGAGTTTAAAAGTTTGAATAATAAATACTGAACCGGCAAAATAGAAATGGCTCCTTAAAAACCTGCACTGGTTGTGGTTTAAATTGACAGTGTCACTATCATCCATTATTTTACTGGGAAGCAACCACATATATATTATAGTAGTATATCTCAAGTCATACAAGTAATTAATATGGAGTAGAACAACAATGTTAAATAATTTGTTCAACATAGATACAATAATATAATTCAAAATATACTCATTGCATTGATGTACAACTATGATTGAAATTGAAACTAAATCCTTCAATTATCTTTGAGTTTTCGCCCTTAATCTAAGTCGATTAATACAACTATAAATACATATGAGAAGATTAATTGTTAACTTCACCTGGCATGATTCTCCTTGGTTGATAAAATAACCACGATTTTATTTAGATAGATTATTTAGAAGATTAAATGGTTGGCATAGAAATCTACTTTGACTCTGTTTATCATTAACTTTTCAGCTACATTTTCAGTTCCATGAAAAAAAAGTTCGTTATATGAATGCGCAACTTTTAAAACAAGCTAGCTAGTTTGAGAAGCTAACTTGGTTAGCATGTTGAAAATAAAAGCTACCTAATCAGCTATCAGCTAGGTATTCAGCTATCAGTTAACTTTTCAGCTAATTTTACTAAACGAGGGTTTTGTACTTGCACATATGTCCTGTTTATCACTAACTTTTCAGCTTTATGAGTTTTTTTTATAAAAATATTGTTACGTGGACGCACAACTTCCTAAAAAAACTAGTTGATTTGAGAAATTAATTAAATTAATTTATGAAAAAAACATTATTGATGAGCTACTAGCTAGTTTTTAGTTAGTTCGGTCAAATATAAGGTTAAAGGAAGAGTAAAAAGTGATTTTTCAAAAGTGAGGAGAGTCAAAATGGAGAGAGGCATAATTACAAGGGTTAGCCTAATTACAAACTTAACTTTTTCAGTAACTAACAAAACCGTGTTTGCTGAATTGGTTTTGTACATAACAGCTTGCTTTTACATTACCATTAATGATGAATTAATAGAAAGAGGCTAATAAAAGAAATGTTATTAATGTGAAGGAATAATTTTAAGGAAAATCTAGTTGGACAGAGAAACGACTTTCAAAATCACAAGAAATTCACATTCTTTGTATATAGTAAGTGAAGACAAGGTTCCATTATTTTAGTTGGAAAGCTTTTTTTTTCCTTTTCTTGTTTTAAGATTCCTTAATAAATTATTCCAAATTTTAATAATGATTAGAATGTGTATTGAATTGGATATGTTTCGTTCGGCCACTTACTCCATTCTTGTCTTTATTATCTTCCCTCCACTCTATATAAGTACCAATATCTCCTTCCTCAAACTCCCTTTTCACACTCATACATCTTCTTTTCAACCAATCCAATTTCCAATTTTCTCAGAAAAGAACAAACATGGCTGATATGCCTTCTATGTGGGGTTATGATGAGGTATTAGCCACTATGTTTCATCCAAATTCTTGCTTGTATTGTCCATTTTTTACTTGAGATTACAAGTTCTTGGTTTTTGTTACATGTTGTTAGGTGCTGTTTAATGGTGTTTCTTCAAATAATGATATAATGTCAATGCTTTGATGGAATTGAATTGAGACATTTAGAATTATATTCATTCCTTCATCAATAATGATCATGATTCTATTGCACAAACTGTAGTTCATTTGATTATGCAACACTAGATCATAACTGATGTTTCTGACAATGTATCTGAACAGAATCATGATGTGGATCAAATGGGACAGAAGTTGATGTTTACCACAATGGAAGAACTGGAGAACATAAAAGCAGAAGCAGCAAAGGAACAAATGATGAAGAACAAAGAGAACATGAAGCAATTAGTCCAGCTTCTCAAGTTTGCTATCCAAGAAAGGGATGAAGCAAGGAACGAGCTCCAGAAGTTCCTGAACAAGTCCACTCCCATCGAAAACTTCCCGAATGTACCCCTCTTTCACGCCGATAGCCCTGTGATGAAACAAGGGAAGGCTAATTCAGGCCTGACTGAATCAGACAGCATCTCTGCTACATACAACTACCACTCGCACGGTTCCTCACCCGTCGACCCCTTTATGGAGACCGTGACGTCTCCCGAGTTCTCAAACATGCAGTTGTTTTCGCCGGAGGCTGCGCCTATAATGGGGCCGAAATTCGATGAGGGGTCGTTGATCATTGACAATATGGCGAAGGGCAGAGTTTTGCCTCAGAAAGGGAAGTTCTTGCAGGCGGTTCTTGGTGCTGGACCTCTTCTCCAGACCCTTCTCTTGGCAGGACCACTGCCTAGGTGGCGTAATCCACCTCAGCTTCAGCCTTTTCCGATACCTCCCGTCTCAATCAAAGGTTGTGAGGCTGACTTTTATGCTAAACAAGGACCTAGTGTTGGAAACATGGCTTCAAGGTCACTTAACGCGCAAACTTACGCTCAGATGTCGTGTGCGTCAGCATCGGCTCCTATGCTAAACTTTGGGAACATAACATCTGTGAATAGTTTGAGCAACGGTTCAATGATATCTTCTGGGATAAGTGGTAATGGTTATATGCCATTAGCCAAGAGACAGAGGTTCTGCTAGAGTTTGGACTATTAGTCCTTCCATTTTTGTACAAAGATTAAGGTGGGAGAAAGAGAGACATAAAGAAAGAGAGAGATGTGTAAATGGCATACAATTGATCCTCATTTAGAGTGCTTTAGCTTTTTGGTCTTTTACCAAACTTGAGTTCCTTTCACTTTCAATACATTTGCTGTTTTTGAGATACTTGTTCTTACTGTTTTTCTATGTTGCCTGGTATTGTCATAGATTATTTGTTATTGTCAACATTAATTTTTGTTGTTTCTTCAGATAAGCTCATTGATATGTTAATAGGTGTTCTTTACCAGCTTAATTTTGACATATGTTTACATTTCAAAACATTTTCTCAGCGATTAGCCGATTACATATAGCAATGGGTTCACGAGAATCAGACTCCAGTCCTTCACACTGGAATTCACAGAGTTCTTGGAGTAGTCTGTCTTGTTTGTAGCATTCTCCTATTAATCAGCTACTAACAGATTCTTGAAAGAAACTGCACCACATTTCACAGGATGCGTCATTCACAAAACAGGAGGCAGAGAAGACGCATAAACGAGCATCTTGAAGAATTCTCTTCCCAGTATACCAAAGTAGGGCACTGGACTCGTGCATCAGGCACTCAATTCCGATACTGTGTTCGGCACTGATCATATGCCATGTAGTATGTTCAGTCTTAGAATTCATAGCCTGGTTCTAATTTTATACTGTTATAAACTATAATACTATGAAGGGCTATGAAATACTATACTGCAATTTCATTTGTTTCTGCAAAAATATGTCATAACTCAAGTTTCTGCTAATGATATGAAAAGAATCATGATGTGAATGTGGGACAGAAAGCCTTTGTTTACCTCAATAGAAATAGAAGAACTGGATCACATAAAAGAAGCAGCAGCTGCAAATTATGTAGAACAAAGAGAACATGAAGCAATTGGTCCAGGCGTCCAGCTTTTCAAGTTTGCTACCCATGTAATTCGAACAGATTATGCACTTGTTTTCGCAGGACACTGCGCCTATCATGGGGCCCAAATTAGACGAGAGGTCGTTGATCATTGACAAAATTGGTAACTGCTAAGGGCAGAGGTTTACCTCAGACAGGGAGTTCTTGCATGCGGTTCTTGGGGCAGGACTGCTTCTCCTGACATTTCTCTTGGCTAGACCAATGTTGATGTGGCGCAATCCTCCTCAGCACCATCTTAGTAAAAGGGTGTCAGGCTGATTTTTATGCTAAACAAGGACCAAGTGTTTTAAACATGGCTTCAAGGTCACTTAACACGCAGACTTATGCTCACATGCATGTCGTGTGCTTCAGCATCGGCTCCTATGTTGATTTGGGAACATGACATCTACAAATGGTTTGATGATATCTTCTGGGATAAGTGGTAGTGGTTATGTGCCATTAGCCAAGAGATAGAGGTTCTGCTAGAGCTGGGAAAATTAGTCCTTGAGGTGGGGAAAGACAATGAGAGAGGTGTAAATGACATACAATGGATTCTCTTTTAGAGTGCTTTAGCTTTTGGTGTTTTACCAAACTTGAATTCCTTTCACTTTCAATACATTGGTGTTATTTGAGATGATTATTTCTTACTGTTTTTCTATGTTCCTTGGTATTGTCACTGATTCTTTGTTATTGTCACCATTATTTTTTTGTTTCTTCAGATAAGCTCATTGTAATCATCTAAGTTCATCGGTGTTCTTTACCAGCTTAATCTTGATATGTTTACATTTCAAAACATTTTTCGTCTCAGCGACTAAATAGCATGAGTTCACCAGTGCCAGACTCCAGTCCTTCACACTGGGATCCACGAGTTCTTGGAGTAGTCGGTCTTGTCTGTAGCATATTCCTATTATTCAGCTACTACAAAATTCTTGAAAGAAACTGCGCCACTTTTCGCAGGATGCATCATTCACGAAACAGGAGGGAGAGAAGGCGGATAAACGAGCATCTTGAAGAATTCTCTTCCCAGTACCAAAGTAGGGCACTAGATTCCTGCATCATGCACTCAATTCCAATTACTCAAATAAAAAGAAGTAAATACGAGGAGTCTCCTTTAGGCGAGTGTGCAGTATGTTTGGGTGAATTTGAAGAGGATGAATGGGTGAAACACCTGCCGAAATGTTACCATGTGTTCCATGTTGCGTGTATTGACACTTGGTTTCAGACTCATTCGAGCTGCCCGTTGTGCAGATCTCTTGTTTGTGATGTTGGTACGCCTCAGGAGTGTGTGATATCCATGCAATCATTTCTTGAAACTCTAGAGAGAGAAGATTTCAGCAGAGAAAGATCTCAACATCACTAGGTATCCACAATTGCAAGTGCTGTGATATTAGCAGAACGTTATCAGCAATCGATTTGTTTCGCAGAGTATTGAATGATACATAGTTCCAAATTTCAAGAGTCACTGCAATATTTGTAGAGGATATTTATGCTTAGGTTCCTCCAAAGATGACATGTTCAGTGCATAGGGGGGCTAGGGGTGTGATGTCAGTGTAGTTTTATGACATAACCGTGTGATTAGGCCTCTAACGTATATGCGGAGAATCTGAGGCGTAATTATCACTATCCTCTATTTATTTTTTCTGATGATTCACTGCTTTGTACTTCGTATGATAGCATTAGCTATGTATAGAGTTCACTGAAATGTTTCCAGTGAACTTCAACAAGAATTTCTTAGATATCTGACAGTGGAACATTGAATCATGGGGTGCATAATTGAAATTTAGCCTCTGGCATCAGATATGAGCTACAGAGAGCTGAAAATTAAGCTAGATAGATAGTTATTAGTCAATAAACATGCACATGAATGAACTCTACCAAGTACCAACTACACCATTGCTTACTCTTTTGGTACACAGAAGCAAGCTGTGGAGATGTAAGAAAAAGATGATATATACTTGCCATTCTCCTGTGTTAGTTTCAGGAAACTGAGCTGTTTCCTTTTGATCAAGACACAAAGTTTCAGGAAAAAGTTAATGATTTGATCCGGGGAAAGTTTGAAGGAATGATTAGAAAAGGCTATACACCATTCTGAGTTCGGAGGTGAGAAAATGATTTTAAGTGTTAACAAAACTAGCCAATAAATTAGTTGACAGAGCAAGTTATACAGTTGGGTTAAAAGCTATATGCAGACCCGAAGAGTGTCCATTTCGGGTGGGGGAACTGATCGGGAGACGGTCCACCAAAGCTATGTTGACAATTAGCAGGCCAACAGAACTTGAATGAGCTATATATCTTGCGCCACATGAAGTACATGAGTAATGAGGCAGGAAAAGTAGGCCAATTGAGTGGTCAAGCAAGTCGCCTTGTGATCTAAGCTATAAGCAATCAATGTGTTGAAGCCCAACTTGGAAAACCTGGAAATTCATACACAGTTGGTAACTGGTAAGGTCATATCATACTAGTGCATAAAAAAGTTCTCAAGATGAAAGAATAAAAGATCAATGCGCGGGACCATGTCTGATTTGAACATTAAAATGCCTCAATTATCAGCTACCAAAAGTGATGTAATCGAGCATTACATAAATTATTACTGTAAATATTCAAAATTTAAGTTTGATTTTAGTAACCGTTATTCCTATTAATAACTAAGTCAAACTCGATAGTCGGTAATAATAAAAGTTAACTTCGATATAAATTCGTATAACGTATAATGTAATAGGCTATTTTGTCGAACATCAATTTGAGTTGAGTTAGGTCAGAGTTTAAGTGTTATTTCTACCTCAATTGATCTTCTTTTTCTTGAACTTTAAAATTTAAATCAGCAGTTGAGTAATTCAAATTTC
Organism: Plantago elongata; assembly: GCA_036897095.1. NCBI lineage: Eukaryota > Viridiplantae > Streptophyta > Magnoliopsida > Lamiales > Plantaginaceae > Plantago > Plantago elongata. The sequence continues at coordinate 6,418 of JAYMSP010000843.1, read as the reverse complement.
AATTGAGCTTTTTTTTAAACGGTAAAAAATTATATAATAAGAATTAAGATTACAAGTAATGCTCTCAACAAACAATTACAGAGAAAAAAGAAACAAGACGTCTAAACCTAAGAAACGGTTCTAAATCACAACTATAGAGTTATCCAAACCAATTACAACCATAAAAATAACACAAAAATCATATCTCAACACCAGGGACTGCTCTTCCGCCAGAAAATGCTCAATATGAACCTCAAAACAGCTTATCTTCACCATCTAAATTGAATTTCAACCTCCAAAACAGTTTCATACTAGGATATAATCCACCGTCAATGCATTATATAGTCCGGTAGTGTCTATTTTACCAATGTATGTACTTTGGTGCGTGCTGGTTTGGTATACACATCCATCAACCTTCACAACACTAAAGCCGATTTTTGAGTAGTATCCGGACATGCCCAACACGATAACGGTGATGCCGAAGCACCATAGATCCACTCCGGAACCATTTTTAATCACGTTCCTCCACCTATGCCATATTTCAGGTCACTTGACAAGTAATTTAAGACGTGACAAAGGGTCCCTCAAAGTATTGAAAACTAGATCACAATGGTCTAGTTACTTGAGTTAAATATGAACTGAATGTTGTTTCATAAATGTGAGGTTTAAAAGGATATGTGATAAGTTAAAAAATAATTTAGAACTTTCTTAAATCTGGACTGTTTGTTATATTGTTTGAACGATCAACTCCCCACTCAAATTGAATTTTTTATATATAAAAAATTTAATTTGAATTAAAAAAAGTTCATAAAATTCTATTTCAAACCGTCATGAATTCTTAAATGAAGTATAAGGGGCTGATTGGCCAGGCATTTAAATGACCCCATTTGGCTCGATAAACAGTGATTTAGATTAAAATACACTTTAAATATCCCCATTTCAATTCCATTCCAAACACAATTTCATTAAAATTCTTATTCAAATGTCATGTCAATCAGCCCCTAAATTTCCCCAAAATTGTTTGGAAAAACAAATCCAAAACTAGAACTCTTGAGAATCACGCCGATAACGTAAAAGTTAAGAAACAACATGGGAAACGTTGGTTCACCGGCGGTCTGACGTGAATAACAGAGCACTATCCACATTCCATTTCTTTACATCTCTTTCACAAAGTTGTATTAATTCTTTACCTTCATTTGTCCTAAAACCGGACATAGTATCCAGGGCCGGGACCATTTCCTGCCTTACTTAAAAAATACCAACAACTATTATACTATTTTCATAAAAGTTGTTCAATTTTATCATTTCAACCTTTATAATTTATTCACTTTCATTTTTCTTTATTATTTTAAAAATAATTATATATCTTTCATTACTCCAAAAAAATCAAGTTAAACATTCAAACTAATTAATAAAGTTATAAAATAGACACTACATGTACTATATAGGTACTATATAGTGTTACTATATTAATCTCCTTAATTTATGTATATTTTAAAAAACGGAGGGAGTAGATATTTAAAGTTCTACGAAAAAAATATTCACTTATACACTTATATAAATTTAGAAAATATTAATAACATTATTGGTACACACTGAAGGAATGTTTGGGATATGATTTGAATGGGGAAAACTCAATTTTTTGTGTATAAAATATGCAATTTGAATTGAGTTTTCACAATTCAAATTGTATCTCAAACAACCACTTAATATTTTTTCAAAGGTGTTTAAATTGCACAGTAACACAAAGTCTAAGAGTATTTGGTTTTTGTACTAACTTATATATAAATAAACACGAATTCATATTATCAAAAAGAAATATATATTTTTAATTAAATCAATTATGTTGTTAAATAATATGTTTTTGTATACAATAACATATTAACATTGAAAATATAAATGTTTTAATTAATAGAATTTATTATTTTTTAACAATTTATACTATTATTAATAAAAAAAAATTAATTCAGTGATTACTCTCAAAATAGATAAGTACTAGATTTTTCATGAATTACTCAACTTAGTATTCTCTCAAATTAAACATATGAATTCATACTTACAAATTCTTCTCACATATCAATATACTAAATTCAAAAAATAAATTTATATTATTATACTCTAATTCAATATTTTTATAATTGTAAATGAAAAAGTTCTTATCATCGTGAAACTTATAACAATTTAGTGAATAAAGTTTACACTTCTATTTATTTATTTAGCACATAATTAGTATCCGTGACATGCGAATACCCGCATGATATTCTTATCATTTATAATTTTAAATTCATTTCATTAAAAATGAATACACCATTCATATCCACATGTACGAATTAAAATTTATCATTCTTTTAACACTATTTATGAAGTTCTATGAATAATATATTAAAAATCCATAAAATTGTTCATAAAGTTTTGAACATGTACACGCTAAATTTTTTATTATTAGTATACTAAAATATTTTAGTACACTAAAATATTTAAGTATGGATTTTCTAGAAGTAATAGAAAAATTACGGTTCAACTTATAACCACTTTGAAGTATTTATTTAACATTAATAGTAGATTATTTAAATATAGAAGAGAAGAGTTACTCGAATATTAAACATCGATTTAGTTAATAAAGTATAAAAGTCCCAGAGGCAGAGAAGGAATGGAAAACCCCGCCTGCGAAACCCCTCGTTGCTGCTGCAATTCGAAACAGAATTAGTATCCAATCTTTATCAAATCAAACGACGTCGTTATCATCTCCGCCATTCTGGTATCTCCTTTTCCTCATTCTGATCGCCATTTTCATCTCCCTTTCTTCCTAATTCCCTACCTGGATTTGACTATTTGTGGAATAACTCAGCTCTTTGATTTCATTCCAAAAAATCACAGTGATTCCAATCATCGGCTTGGAAACATGGCGGAGTCACCATCTTTGCCCTTCATGCAGAGATTCCAGGAGAGTAAGGTTTTGAAGATGTCCTTTGCTGTTACTGGGATCATGTCCACTCTTCTCATCTACGGTGTTCTACAGGTTCTATTCCATCTATTTTTCATTCAAAGATATTGTCATTTTTGTTTTTGTGAATTCTATTGTGTGTGTGAAGGGGAAAGTTAGAGTTAAAAGGACTCTTTTATGCAACCCACATCACCAATTGTGAGTAGTGATTCTTGATTCGGGCTGGTTATGAATCTTTTAGATTTAGCTTTCGTTCTGATGGAAAAAAAGAGCTGTTTTTAGTGGATTTTATGTCGCGGCATTCGAAGTTGTGGCTTTAATGTTAATGGTAGTGACGATTATGTGCTTCAGAGTTCATCTAGTAGGTGGTGGATTGCTAATGTAAGTTGAAACAGCGTTTATTTGTGTATCTTTGGACTCGATTTAGGAGCGTTTCAAAAAGGGATAAATTGTGTATTTTAGCAAGTTGTGTGAGATGGCATTCTAAGTGTGCCATTTGTCTCAATGGTTTGGGAATTACTTACATCAGCTGAAGATGTTATCATGTTTTGGCTGGAAGGGGTGAAGGTCTTTTGATGTGTCTGATTTAGTTGTGGGACAGTGGTGACATGACTCATGAGGATTCTGTGGATATTTTCTTGTGAAACGGAAAATGAAGTATGTAAGATTAGATTGGAATCAAGAATACATGCTTAGTTCTGATTGCTGGAGTGATGTGACTACAGATTAGTATGTTATGTAACATAAGCTTACAGTTGGAGGTGAACAAGGATTTGGCGAGGTTTCAAATGGCAAATAATGTTTGTGCAGCAAGCACCTTTAGAAATGAGAATATCTTGTTGGATACGCCGCGGACAAAATCCATACGTATGGTATTGGGTAATGGATGAATATTGACTTTTTTAGTAAGAAAAGTCTTGACACTTATTTATGTTGTTAATGCTCCGGATTTTCCCGTATCTCTGGTGTCATATTGTAAAAAGAGAACTTGTTGCTTTCGGGAAAAAAAAAATGAAACAGATTTAACAGTAGTATTTGGTTGTAGAGCTTTGTACTATGCTGATTTTGATGCTAATTCTCGGGCAACTGTCTGGCCTATAGAAACTACCTGTATCTTTTTCTGGTTTCATTTTCACCTAATAAACAACTGTTGAAGCAATGATCTGGATCAAGATTATATTTTGTATACATTGACTTTACATAATTTAATTTTTTATTTTTTCAGGAAAAGATTATGCGAGTTCCATATGGACCAGAAAAGGAATATTTTAGGCACTCTTTGTTTCTTGTCTTCTGCAATCGCATAACAACTTCTGCTGTATCCGCTGCAGTTCTACTGGTAAGTGATGTGAACTTAATTGACTTGCCTGGTTATTTTTTAGGAATGAAAACTTATGCAATTCATGTACAAAATACATGAACATAGATTGTTAATGACTGACATTTCTCATGTTAATTTGCTTGAACATATGTTCTTTGGTAATTCTTGATACTCTACTTGAAGACCAAGTACACATTATAGCCAAGGCATGTGCTTGCATGATAAGTAACAACCTACCAACTTCATGTGGAATTAAGAGGCTGGATTTTTCAGCCTTTGGTGTTCTTTCTTATTTTAATCCAGAACATTTCAAGTAATGTGTTCTCTCCTTTTTTCCAGGGAAGCAAAAAGGACCTCGACCCTGTTGCTCCAATTTACAAGTATTGTGTTGTGTCTGTATCAAACATACTCACTACAACTTGTCAGTATGAGGTTAGTTGCGCACATTACAGATTGACATGTTATTTTAGTACTTCCCAGAGAGGAATACTATACATAGACCTCTTTTTTCTATTTGAATCTGGATGACTAGTTTATTTGACTCGCATGAGGAAGTATAGTACATATACTAACATTTCTTGTTATGCTTGTTCAGGCTTTAAAATATGTCAGTTTCCCAATTCAGACACTGGCAAAGTGTGCCAAAATGATACCTGTGATGGTGAGTATAACATAATATCCTGTTGTTGCTGTCTAAACTCTCTGAAATCGTTGAAATTAATTCTGCTTTGTAAATCTTATAACACATTCTTTATGGCTTGTCAGCTGCACTATATAACTTGAAAACATTTATTTTCCCTACAAACCTAAGCTACATTGATACTAAAGTTGATACTTATGTTCTCTACTTCTCATACTCTAAAGTTTTCTTTCCCCCCTGGATGCAGATTTGGGGAACTTGCATCATGCAAAAGAAGTACATTGGACGTGATTATTTGGTGGCCTTCTTGGTGACTCTCGGTTGTTCAATATTCGTTTTATATCCGGTAATTGTGGTTTGATACATCTATTACACTGTTTAACATATATCTGGCATGACCAATTATTCTGTGAAGATCCCCTAGCAGAAATAGTCCCTCCTGCATTTATATAATCATACATCCGCCATATTATTATGCATGCCAGTGGTTTTTCTTTTCTTTTTTAGTTTCCTTTCCTTCTGATCCAATTGCTTTTTTGGTTGGTAAATCATGTTAGGAGACATTTTTTCTTAACATTATTAGTAAATTTTACATGGGGTGAAATTTCAGTTCAGCGTCTGTTGATTAACATAAGTGGAGAGAGAGTGAGAGATACGGTAAAGTGAGATCAAATGCTGAGAGCACTTATCAAGTGCTTAGGAAAATGTGAAGGACATTGTTGACTGCTGTCTCTTCTAATAGAAACTAACCAGGCTTGAAGCAATAATTAACATTCCCTCGACAAAATTGACCGGTGACTTCCAGATTTAGGGGTCTGATAAATCTTCCAGGTGCTATAGCCAGACAACGCTTTTGGATCTCATCATTGATGATGATTAATTCTTAAAATTAATGATCTTTGAAGTGCATTAAAATTCATCATAAGTCCAGGGTTTTTGCCCAGTAAGTATCAAAGGGTAGAGGTTGCATGCTCCCAAATTTATTTTTAAAACAATTAGTTAATAGATTCTATACATAAGTTCTTGTACTATTGTGGTCGATGTGTTCATGAAGAAATAATGTTTCCACTAGAAAAAATCTTCCCTTTTTTCTTTTTCTTTTTAGTCTTTGGTTTCTTGGTTGAAGTTTTATGCTGGGATTGAATGATAACATTTGCACGGATGATGCATTGCAATATTTCCTGCATGCTCAAGCCTGGTGTATAATTGGGTTTAGAATTGTTTAGTATAACAAATTTTACTCTGCTAATGTAGGCAGCAGGGGACATCAGTCCATACAATAGAGGGAGGGAAAGCACAGTTTGGGGTGTTTCCTTGATGCTTGGTTATCTTGGGTATGAGAAAGTGATTTGTGTATTGCTTTGTTCATGTAATCTACATTCCTTTAAATTTCTTTTTGGAATAAAGAGCACATACTACACTTATGTGCTACTGCTTGCTTTAATTTCATCATTTTCATTATTTTGGCCATGCCAAATGTAATAATAAAATCTTTCTCCGCATTGTTAGTTTTCTTTCTTCCCTGATTCTGTCC
>JAYMSP010000842.1:0-40382 GCA_036897095.1 Plantago elongata | reverse complement strand
TTCATACGCATATATTCATGCATGCTTGATTATCCTCACTGAGTCCCTGTGACTGACACTCTTCCTGTTTCAATAATTCTACTTTCCCAGATTTGGATCACAAAGAGAGGACCGGGTAGCTAGGCGTACCGACTAATACTAGGACTGGATTTTCCGCTGCCGATCCTATAGCATAAGCGTGTGTTTTGTGTATTAAGTTATGAAATACCTTTGGAGTTGTAATAAATAATATTTTAATATTTATATTGAATGTTCGGCACAATCTTTGACGTCTGGACCAGATCTGGAACGCTACCTATAATACTACCATGATAAAACGTACAAAACGGAACAAAATCCCATGGACATGATCATTGGCTTTTTGTGCCTGCCTATCATTTTACCTTCCCACCTCAACTAAGTGAGGCTCCAAATCGTTTGTAAAACAAAATTATTGACGAGGAGAAACCACGCACCCAACTTTAATTAATTCTCGTGCTTAAGGTAAAAGGATAATCATTAGAAGAAGCATCTAAGAAAGGAAACAGCATAATGTAAATGCCTTCTACTTTTGATCTAGACCCTAGAGATTGCACTTAATCATTTGGTTTAATTTGTTAATGTGAACAAGAGTTAGCTTAGTGTCATACTAACAACAACATGGATTTGTCAACTAAATACTAGTTAAGTTTTGTTTTGATTTGGTTAGTAACATCTAACTAAAATGATGCAGTAAAAATCATATCAACTAGCCAAATTAAGTAAAGTTGATTATCCAATTTCAAATTTTAGTATTCCAGCATAAAATTATTTGCCCATTATTAGTATACATACATGTCGATGTAGGATTGATGCATGATTGTTGAATAAGATTAATATATGGCTATATATATATATATTTATTTATTTATATTTATTTATTTATTTATTGAAACAACTTCCTCATCTCTCAAGCAAAGGAAAACACAATGTTGATGAAGATCAACTACTTTGTAACATTTATAATAGTTCTAGCATTCCATTTCGCAAGCATAACACCTTCCAAGGACATCAATTGTATACTTGGAGAGCATAGATATGATGTGCACGTAGTCAACAACTTACCAGTTGAATCTTCACCCATGAACACGCATTGTTTTTCTGAAGATGATGATTTTGGGAACCAGACACTTGCTAAAAACCAAGACCTCCATTGGCATTTTTGTCGGAAATCCAATACATTGTATGCTTGTAAAGTTGTGTAGACAACAAAGCAAATGGGCTTTCAAGCGTACGATGCAAACTGGCATCCGAACCCATGCCCTAAACGTGCATGCTACTGGGAGTTGAGAGAAGATAGGCGTCTATTTTTCCGGATATCACCCTCCTAAAAATTTGCTAAGAATTGGTAAGTGGTGACAAATAAACAAACTCGTTTTAAGTAACACCTCTATACAATGTTTTATGCTATTTACATGAAATGAATAAGAGGTTCTTATGATAACCTATGTGCTATAAAGATTTTGAGCTTTAGTTGGTTTCTATGCATTTGAGGTGTTTTAGATAAGAGCGTTTCTTATGCTCTTCTAACAATTTTTAGAGGTTTTAAATATATTCTTTTAATTAATTGTAAATTAATATAATTTTTAAAAACTTGTTACACTTTAGTGATACATAAAAAATTTCATACAAATTAGTGATATTTAGTAAATTTAAAATAAAATACATTATAATTGATAAAATCTATCACATATTTATAGGAAACTAAATCAACACGTTATCGCATGCCAATTCAAATAAATTAAACAAGCATCTACTAATTGATACAATCATCATCTTTAAAGTTATCTAACCTCTAGGTTCTACATCTTTCATTGTCAATTTTTTTTACTATTTAATATGTTGCTTGTTTCGGTTTGCATGATTGTATTATATGATGCTTATAGACTAATGTTAAAATATGTATGCAATACTAATATGATATTTGCTAAATGATACTTGCAGTACTAATATAATGTATATTTCGCGTTTGATGTTTGAATTATACGATACTTGTAATGTAATGTTGAGTTATGCTTGATATGTATTGGTGATGCTTGTTTATTATTGAAGATGATTGTAATATAATGATAAATGATGCTTGCAATTAAATTTGAAAGAGAGATGCTTGTAAATGATGATGATAAACGTTAAAATTTTATTAAAAAAATTGAAAATTGCAATAAAGATGCTTGTAAAATTGGAAGAATGATTCTTGTAAAATTATAAAATAGATGCTTGAAGATAGATTGAAATAAATAAGAAAAAAGATAACTTGAATAAATGATGCTTGATTATTTTGATTTGACAATGCTTGCATAATCTTATTTTATTCTCTAATCTAACGTAACCAAATCTAAACATAATCTAATTAGTTAATTGTTGATTTATTTTAATTATTAAATATACTATTACATTAGAGGATATATTTGAACTTTAATATATAAACACTAATTTGTAGGCAAATTTTTCACATATCACCAAAGTGTAGGAACGATTTGAGGATGACACTAATTTGTAATTATTCCTTATTAAAAAATTAAAAAATGAAATATAATTGGTTTAATATCATTATGACTTTCATAAGACGTTTGACCTCCATCCAATCGATCAGGTTCAAGTTACCTTTTCCGTTTAAGAAAAGTAAAGAAATCACTCCGGCCTTTGATTAACATACATATACCCATAAGAAGGAAATGGTGTTCAATTCTAATGACAATTATTATTGAGGGACTTTAGCAATTAGCATGCACTTCTTTCTCAAATATCATGTGAGAAATAATTTTGAACCGGCCCAGATTATGCTGCCGCAAGTGTAATATTGAGGTACTTTTATATTGTCAGCTCCATATTTCGGGTATAGAAAGAGTCGCCCTTTGAGTTTGAATTCCTTGGTTCGCTCGAGTTTTAGTTTCACATTTTAGTGACATGATGATCAACTATAGAAGAGTATTGTATTGTCAACTCCTGCAATTTGTCAATCAAGACAAAATATTTCGTCGCTTTGGATTTGTTTCACACTATATTCCTACGACAAGAGATTAATGATCAATGAGAAATACTTTCATGATCAGTACTCTTACTGTTTAATTGTATATGTATTGTTGGGAGAATTACAAATTTTCCCGTTGAATAGGGTAAATGGTGCATGTAATATTACATTGGATCACCCTGTTACGAATGATCATATTTTATCATGATATGCAAAGAACTTTTGGTTCAGTTGGCACAAAGTCAATGGTTGATTGATCAGGTGTCAACAACTTAACATGTCAACTCTGTCAAACTCATTTGCCACCTGATTATTGAATTAATGAAAAAATTTAAAGTTTAAAATAAAATTATATAAATATTTAACCTCGTAACATTGTGATCAAACGTGGTACTGCGTGCGTCATTTACCTTATTCGACGGGACCAATCGTACCATTATCCCTACATTATTGAAAAAATCGATGTGAAATCAATTCGACAAACTCAGTGGGAGAATGTGGTCGCAAACTAAAGTTTTATTCTCTTTAATTTAAAATCACTTCAATTCAGTTTAATTAAGTTAATTTCAATTCAGTTCAACTCTGTTTAGTTATAATTTATAGTATATTTTAGTTCAGTTAAATTTAATTTCATTCAGTTTATTACATGTCAGTTGAAAAAATAGAGTATACCTACGTGGCTCAAATAACTTGTATTTTAAAAATAAATCGAATGGGGATGGATAATTAGTGTGTAGAGGATAAATTTCAACTTATAAGGCCAAGCATATCACCTGTGATCATTTTCGATACTCGACTCGATTACATTTCCACCTAATTTTAGGAGTAATTGTTAAGAAAATCACCTATAGATTATTAACGAATCACATTTAAGTCAAAGTCTTCGTTTGTCGTCGCTAACTTTTGTGGAATTCTATTACATTTAGACCAAATATGACAACAACAAGAGGACAGAAGGTCAGCATCGACTTAAAATTCCATAAGAGATTACATCAATCAATCAACTACTATATATTAAATCCCTTTCGTTCTATTACTCTAATATATTCTCGCCATTCAAATAATAGAGTGTTACTTATTTTATACGTTCTAATTAACTAATTTCAATTTTCAAATAAGTAACAGTAAAAATTTCATATAATAATATTATACCAATAAAAAAAGTTCTTAATAATCTTTTGTTCTTAAATGAATTTTTAAAAGAATATTTACACACAAGTTAGAACCGTAACATTTTTTTATAAAAAATATGTTCCTTTATAAAGTATGATGATTATATGGTGTTTTTACGCTATCGAGGAGATTATCAAGATTCAAGAATATAGATACTTTTGGAAGTGACTAAGGGCTATTTGTTAAAAAACAGGTCGTTTGAATCAGGTTTTACCAATTTGAATTGTATAATTAACCGCCCCTAAAACTCTTACATAGTAATTAGTAATTGTTACAATGATGAGATTTAGATAATTAACCAACTAACCCCAACAGCCACTGTACCTTTAACAAAAACAAAATAAAAAGAAATAGAAGAAATAACTGGACACCAAATATACGAGAGATTGCATATCTTTGATTAATTGGAGAAGTATAACCTAAAAAATGGAGACACATATTTATAGGAGGAATGTGAAATGCTAAATAAATTTTACTAAATATAGGATGTATTTTTATATATTATAAACAACATTATAAATATTATAATTAATAAAATAGTCTTATAATTATAAATAATTATAATTTTACCTGAAAAATATCTAAACATATTTATTTGAACCAATCATATTATTCGAAAAAAAAATTAAAGAAAAGAACACGAAGAACGAAGAACTTCGCCGAACCCGAACTGGCCGATCGAAATCAGAGCTTTACTGTCGGAGCTTTACAGCTCCAGGACACAAGTCTTGGCCAGAACCAGGTCTGACCAGGACCAAGTCCTGGTCAGTATCTTTTTTTTAAATTATTAATGTAAAGTTAATTAATTTAATTATACTAAGTAATTAAACAAATATTAACGATTACGAATATGAATTATAACAATATAAACATCTCAAATTCATCATTATTTGTAAAATATGACTAATAATTTTATAATATTGATTTTCGTTACGTTATGGTATCGTTCATGTATTTTTTTGAAGATGTGATAATTTGATAAATTTTACGAAAATTGAAACTAATTCAATATCTTATAATTTGTTGGACCTTTTATAATATATAAAAATGTTTCATCCGTTTAGTAAAATTGATCTTGTGTTTAATAATCTCTTATTTATAATTAAGATTCTATTCTTGTCATTTACAAATTTAATTTAATTATTTCAGTTTAACTCTATTTAATTATTTCAGTTTAACTCTAATTAATTATATATTTTATATCAGTCCAGACCCACTCACTTAAGAGGACCCAATAATTGCAGTTCAGTACACTAAATTGGCGGGGTGGAGAATATTTCCCATTATTTAATTTGTCGCGCTACTTAAACATGTAGTACCACAATAAACAAACACTTTAAAAGTCTTCGGTATGAATTTATGGAAGTAGTGTATACCATGCTTATCGGTTGCCATAATTGTTGAGTGAGCTGCAAATATCTAAATCCTACTACTAGGGATTCACACAAACAAAATATCTTATTATTGGTGTCTAGGAAAAATGTAAAAGCTGCATATTAGAATAACCCTTGTATTGTACGATATGAATCTAGTTCGCTATGCAATTAACACCTGTGATTAATAAATACTTAAAAAAGGGAAGATTCGTTGAAATAAAAAGTCATTCATCCTAGCGTAGAAACAAGAAATTAGGCCAGAATTTAATTAATTCTTGCATTGTCGTGAGAGATTTTAAGAGAGGAAGAAATATTATTAAGAATGGAATATGCTTTTGTAAGATGCCAAATGACTATGCTTATATAATACAACGATTTCGCTTCCCTTCAACTTATTACAACACAAGACACTCACTACTCACTACTCAAATCTTTCTGAAACACTGTAAATATACGTAACTCTTCTTCCTGGAGACATATTAACAGGTTCGTGATTTAATTCGATACATGATATATTATTCGATATCCAGTAGCCTAGCTAGTAGCTGTAGTTTTAACTTTTAACTTGTTTCTAAATTTGCATTTCATCCACCATTTTATATATATTAAAGTGTTTCCAAATATGAATACAAAACATCAAAATATATTTATATAGTTTATAGTTTGGCAAAAACTATGCACACTATGTGCATGCTCCCCAAGGCGGGTTGGCCTAAATGCTTACGCCATTGTTGTTATTGGTATCATTACAACTTGTTACTCACATATAATATAATTATGTAAACATATAAATTAATATCAATAACGACATTCAAATTTTATTAATTTAACTATCTCATCGTGAAATTTTCAATCGTGAAATTTTCAAGTTTCAAATAGTAAATTATAAATTGTTTGAATTATATTTTTGGCTCCACGCCTCCACCTATTGAATCTTATTCCGTTGAATTTAGGGAGTAGACAAAGTTGACTACCGATAGTTGATTTTTTACGCTACTTAAAGAGTACTATACTATCTTCTCTCTTGATGATAATTGATAATTAACAAGAGGTTCTCGATTCTTTTAAGTAGTACTATGCTATCTTCTTCTCTTGGTAATTAATAAGAGGTTCTCGATTCTCACTAACCCCGTGAAAAGGGAAAAAGAGAAAAATAGAAAATTCAGAGATTCCATAGGAATATACTTGCTTGGCAGTATCCATGAATTCTTACAACTTCTTCCAATATCTACTCAACCAACTTACTACTTTTCTAGTCTAGACAAAACATAAATGTGACTTGTACAGTTTCCTGTTGTTGTCATATATAGTTCACGTAGACAATTCTACGAAAGCTATGTTAGCCACTTGACTATGTCAAAATTGGTTCTCTAATTATCGCATCCACACATGATATGATAATCACCAAACTTCGTAATGGAACGATCATGACTTTCCAACCCGGCAGAACTAGGAACCAAGCATAAAGGGCCGTTTGTCCCTGCCAAAATTTGAAAAGGAAACTTTTCATATGTAATATTTCCATAGATTTACGATTATGCCTCATTCAACCCCTATAATAACGTCTTATATATTATTTTGCCCCACCAAACTTCTAATTAGGAATTCACATTCCAAAACAATAAAAATGACATAAAACACCCTTCGAATTTAGTCCCTAATCATATTCTAAAATAAAAATGACTTTTCAACAATATCACCATACCAATAACTTCTCTATATAGTAGTGGGAAGTGATCATAATTGTGGACAAGTGAATAACATAACAAGGAATATCTTTTGTTCACAATTTTATTTGTTAAGGTACATCGAATTCTGTTTCTTTTTTCTTTTTCATCAGCTATGTATGTTCTGCAAACATAGTGCATATAATCTATAGTAGTAGTATACTAGTATATCAATTTCTGTTTATTATATTGCTTAACGTAGTTTCAATTTTTGTCGCATTCAGTGTATTACTGTCTTTCTGTACATCTTTGATCTGATCTTTGGTTACACTTGAACAGGGAAAGCAGCATTGAGAAGTGACAATGGCTGGAGGGGAAAACTTAAAAGTGTTGAACGCTCTTGATGTTGCGAAAACGCAATGGTACCATTTCACGGCGATTGTCATTGCCGGAATGGGATTTTTCACCGATGCCTATGATCTTTTCTGCATATCGCTTGTCACGAGGTTGCTCGGTCGCATTTACTACCACGTTGAGGGTCATCCTAGACCTGGAACCCTGCCACCTAATGTCTCGGCTGCAGTCAACGGTGTTGCCCTATGTGGAACGCTAGCAGGGCAGCTCTTCTTCGGGTGGCTCGGTGATAAATTGGGGCGGAAGAAGGTTTACGGTGTGACGCTGATGCTCATGTCACTTTGCTCCATTGCATCAGGTCTCTCATTCTCAGCCAATCCTACTGCTGTGATGGCGACTCTCTGCTTCTTCCGGTTTTGGCTTGGATTTGGCATTGGTGGTGATTACCCGCTTTCCGCAACCATCATGTCTGAATATGCTAATAAGAAGACTCGTGGTGCCTTTATTGCAGCCGTGTTTGCTATGCAAGGTTTTGGGATTTTAGGAGGCGGGATTTTCGCCTTAATCATATCTTCCGCGTTTGATGGGAGGTATGGTGCTCCGGCATATGAGGTTGATGCCATTAGATCAACCGTACCTCAAGCTGATTATGTTTGGAGGATCATTTTAATGCTTGGGGCACTCCCGGCTATCCTTACCTACTACTGGCGAATGAAGATGCCTGAAACCGCTCGTTACACTGCCCTTGTGGCTAAGAACGCAAAACAAGCGGCTGCAGACATGTCAAAGGTATTGCACATGGAAATTGAAGCAGAGCCTCAAAGGGTGGAGGAGTCTAAGTCCGCATTCGGTTTGTTTTCAAAACAGTTTCTTAAACGCCACGGACTACACTTGCTTGGAACTAGCATGTGTTGGTTGCTGCTTGACATCGCGTTTTACAGTCAAAATCTGTTCCAGAAAGATATTTTCAGTGCAATTGGATGGATCCCTCATCCGGAAACCATGAACGCAATCCAAGAAGTTTTCAGGATTGCACGGGCGCAAACATTGATCGCCTTGTGCAGTACCGTACCAGGATACTGGTTCACAGTGTTTTTCATTGATAGAATTGGAAGATTTACTATCCAGTTAATGGGATTCTTCTTCATGACCGTGTTCATGTTCGGTTTGGCCATCCCATACCATCACTGGACACAACCAGAGAACAGGATCGGGTTTGTGGTGATGTATGCTTTGACATTCTTCTTTGCAAACTTTGGGCCAAATGCAACAACATTTGTCGTGCCAGCGGAGATCTTCCCTGCCAGGCTTAGGTCGACATGCCATGGAATATCTGCTGCAACAGGGAGAGTGGGAGCCATACTGGGGGCTTTCGGGTTTTTGTACTTGGCACAGAACCAAGACAGGACAAAGACAGATGCAGGTTACCCACCAGGTATTGGAGTAAGGAATGCACTCATCATGCTGGGATGTGTCAACTTTTTGGGCTTTTGCTTCACATTCTTAGTACCCGAGCCTAATGGGAAGTCCTTGGAAGAGATGTCGGGCGAAAATGAGGATATGGGTGAAGAAACTGATGCTGGTAGAGTACAAAAATAGAGAAGCCACGAATGCTTGCACAAACATCTGACAGGTGTAGAGTGTCTTAGTTCCAGGAGTTTCAGTCTTTGATGGGAAGATCATAGATGTTTGTAACTGTTATCTATGCGTTACTCAATTGCTATAAATACAGTTAATGAATAACAACGATTTAGCTTTAATGCCTCATAATTCGTAAATTATACATCATGACTTCATGAGGAAAACTACCAGATCTCTTACACTTAACATAAACTGGTGAAAAACCTAGCTAACATCTTGATAATCAGATAGTCCTTAACTGCTGAAACTTAGACACTTCTTAATGCTCTCTTGTCTGTATGCTTTTCAAATCTTCTTCAGATTTTAGTGATTCAATGGTGATTTGGAAATGGTTATTTTAATGACAACATTCAGCAAGAATTCTAGAATGTGACAAGATTGGCACACTAATCATCAAGGGCATTGACATTACTGAAGGTGATATCTATACAACAGAAGCATCAAATTCTTGAATGTTTACCTCAAAGAGTTGAATCATCAGACTTCTGTTCAAATAAATGAAGTTGCTAGACAAGAGGAGGGTTCAGCAGCACTCAGCTGCGACGAATGGCAGAAACTTCAGTGTTACATTTATCCACCTAGTTACTCTTACTTCAAGTTTCGGCCCTGTATAATAAACTCCATCCTATTTTACGTCCAACCAATCCAACCAAGAACATGGTTGGGACCTTTCATGTGTTCTGCTACAGTAAGTACCTTCAGATGTAGTACTCGAGAGTCTAACTCGAACTTCATCTACAAAAGCTTGGATAAATGCAAGTCTGTCTGCAAATATTGGAAAGAGCTAATCTTCGACTTGAGTTTCATGCGAACATACTCAGAGACAAAAACCATCTAGGCTAATGCCATCATCCAGTAACATTCTCTTTCCATATACCTCTATAATTTTGGCAGCAAGCAATTAAAGTCTTTTAGTCTGTAAGCAACAAGTCGATCACACAATTGATAGCTAGTACACTTGCAAACCAACTACAGCACAATGGCAACAGATAACAAATCCAAATAGCAAATATTGGACCGTTACTTTCACCATTATGGTTCTGCAGTTTAGCAATCATCTGATTTAGAGTGCGTTAACCTCGGGCCAGAATGAGATGTTAGCTCTACAGCTACTGGTCGAAACCAACATTAGTGATATAGACTGAAATTCGGATTACATAGCTTTTATAGTCTTCAGTGACAGCCAGACTCGTAAAAAGAAGTATCAGGTTTAATACATCATTACTAGAAGAAGTGTGAAACTCCCAAGAGTCCATTGAATTGAAGAAAATCTTACTTAAGAATTTGATAAGCAAAAAGTTAGGGGTGTGCTATGTTTCAACCAAAACAATATAAAAAAAACACCTAACACTCAGGTTTGCAATATTAGTTTACACGGTCCAGCTAGGACTAATACCATCATCCAGGTAACATTCTTTTTCTGTATACCCTACGAATTTTGACAGCAAGCAATCAAGGGATTTAGTCTGTAACCAACAAGTCGATCACATATAATCAATAGCCATTACATTTGCAAACCAACAACATCACAATGGAAACAGATAACATAATTAATATATATATATATATATATGAAAAGGTTAATATATTACGAATAGCATATGCTATGTGAAAAGGTTAATACAAAATGATATAATAGTAAAAAATATACAATAAATATTGCTATTTAGAAAAAGGTTTCTCTTTTTTTTCAAGTGCCAAATTGACAATAAATTTATCCTAAGTGGCCTGCAGGTTGATATAACCTTCAGACTTGCTGCCTTCGAAAGGGAGAAATTGCAAGTTACTAAATAAAATAGAGTTAAAAGTCCAATTCAGAATTCAAAGATCTAAAGAAGAAATGTACATGGATCAAGTATGTGATTTGTAAGTTTTCGCGGTACTTAGACTTCATATATAACAATATTACAATGGCAATATATGATATAGGTGAAAAATACACAATAAATTCAAGATTTTCAGAACTGGTTGGAAATCACGGAATTCACATAAGAGATTTTATCAGGATATTTCGCTCTGATCGGGTTAATATCGAGTTTATCATTGAGGTAAAAAAACGTTACTTACGACTTACTCTGTCTCGCCCAATGTTACCTATTTTGCCATTTTGTTTATACAAAGAAACGACTTATTTTATTGTAATTCATTCCCAGCTATAATTATAGTTTTTCAATTTTAAAAAAAAAATCACACCCTAACATTATTTTATTCAAGACAACGAAGCGCAGTTCAGTTGATAAGACGTTTTATCTCCAACCAATAGATCGGGATTCAAGTTATCCTTTAGCCGTTTCAAAAAAATATTATTTTATTTAAAAATCGACTTAAAAAAACTCAAGCACACTAATATTATTTTATTTAAAAGTAACACACTATTGTTTTTCTCACCTCAAAAGCAAACGTATATAGTATTCGCTATGATTAGGTTGATACCAAGTTTAACATTGACGTTCATTTATTAGAAATTACTTACTACACAAAAATACTTAATTCTTTGTACAAATAGATCTTTTATAAATATTCAAATTTTCTAATTCAAATTTTCTAGAGACACATTGTAATATCAACTAAGAGTAATTGAACTCTTGAGTGATTTGTGTGTTTATGGATTTTGAATTTATTTGTTTGATTTAATTCTAAATAATCATCGTTCAAAGATTATAAAATATAGAAATTAATTAAATTTTACAAAAATATATTAAAACATTAAAAATATATATCAAATAATAATAACTTTAGAGGAAAACAATACATAATGAGCACAAAACAAAACATATAAAATGATTAAATGACACAAATATTCTCAAAGTTGGGGGTTTTAGGCATCTGGAGTCTCACGTTTCGACATGTGCCACATTTAGTCCCAAAGTTCCATTTTACCCGGTCAAAATGTGGTACTGCTAATGCCAAAACCCCAACTGCAGAAAAGGGTTGAAGTAGATTTCTTGATATGTATTTGTCACGAACTACACCGTGTGAGTAGTAGAATTTAGGAATCTTTATGTGAGTACTACAGAAACAAGCAAATGATTATTGAAGTACATTCTATGAAAAATCGATCAAAATAATCTCCTCAGAAAAACACTTTATGCACAAAATGGGGTTTTATCAGGAGTTTCGACTCCTTGATGATCTCAAGAAGACAAGAACATATAAGTGAAAGTTAGCTCTGTTGTTTCTGTGCTCCTACAGTCCTACTTGTGCCAAACATCAATTGAGCGCATAAATTTACAATGACATATAGATGATTCATTTACCAAGTTCCCCATCAATATAAAGCTGGACAGAGGTACTACATAAGACATTGACATCAAGAGCACTTCTCTGTTACTGAATGGTTATTATGAAGATAATAATTAATATAACGATAATTAAATCTCGAAACTCTGGGCAATGTTGAATCATCAGCTTTCCACTGGTCTGTAGATGATACATACTGCAGATCATGAAGCTTTTTCAACACTGTAGCCTGCCAAGTTGGCAACAAAAGATAAGTCTTGTTCTTCTCCCAAAGTCAATTAAACTTAAATTGTGGATGATCAGTGCACGCGATCCTGAATCACTTCAAGGTCCATTTCTGTAGGATCAGTAGCCTGAATCTCATAATGAACACCATCCAACTCTCTCTTGAATTTGTGTTTAGACATGGCATACAACATCTTGGCCCGTATTTTCGACATTGCAGGACACCTGATGAGAAAAACAGAAGCTAAAGTCAAAACTTGAAACAAGCTAAATACTACAGCAAGCCATGCACATTTTAGCTCTACACTAACCAAGCAATGAAGAATATCTTGCTCTTCTGGCAATTGTCATAAGTCACAAAATCAAAGTCATACACCGCATATCGGCAATCATTCGAAGGCAACGACCCAGTAAAATCGTCATAGTTCTCAGCCGGACCACCAGTCTTCTCGACGATCACCTCATTAGTCTTCTCGTCGATCTTAAAGATCACATAACGATGCACTTTCTTCTTCTTAAGATCGAAGAACGCATCTATGCTATGATCAGCAACAGTCATGAATCCATAAGACGAGTTTAGCTGACAAATCAAATCACCACAATAAACGCATCAATAGGCTTCTGTATGTAAGCATACAATCAAAGATCAAAACTTTCAGCTTTTAACCCCTAAAAAATACACAATTTCCCCAATCCACTATCACTTTCGAATCCATTCAAACAAATCAAAATTGGTAAAACCCTAAGCTCAAATATATGCTTCTGATATACAAGATCAGATTCTGAAACAAACCCATAAAACATAACAGTAGCAAGATCTTTCACAGCAGTCAATCAACGAAAAGTAACTGAACTGAAAACAGAATCAGTCGATCAATCGAGCAAAAGAAACAAACGAATCAGTCATAACAGATCATACCACTCTGCTTCGGAACGACATAGGTAGAGCTTCAGATGGGTGGTCAATTGAAGATGCAAAGAGGGTTTTGGGAAAGAACAGAAAATGGATTGGGATGAATGAAGAGAAATAGGAGGCAGAAGAGAAAAGAAAAGGAATATATTCGTTTACTCTTGGTACTTTTTCCCTTTCTTTCTTTCTTCTTCTTCTTCAACTGTTCAATTTTGTGTAGATTAGTATTGAGATGTGTAGTATGATATGATTATTAATCACACACAAGTTGACAAAACCTGCAATCGTTTTCTTTCTGCCTCGTCTGATCTGATCAGTGTTTTGGTTCGTTTTATACGTGGGGTTTATGACTTGATGTTGATAATTATCGTAAAAATATCACGACGATTGCTCGGTTTATATACCTGCAATTTATATTTATTTACTTTAATTTGCTTTTAAATTTTCAATTTTCATAATGGAAGAAAATTAAATCAGTGCAGATAAGAATGAATAAAATAGGTAGTAAAGGAGATGGTGGAAAGTGAAATCTTCAAACTTACTTCATTTTCGATCCATATCTTAACTATTTTTCTTCGATCATAATTGAACAATTTTTATCTTAAAAATTATATGGACGGCTTGATATACAATTCAATCGATCCTTAGAACAGAGTTTGAGTTAATAATGTTAACTAAATTGCAAATCTTATTGTTGGCTATCGACTTCAGTTGCTTGTCAAAAAATTTATTTCCTGCTTAATTTGTATTATGTTCGGTTCAAATTGAGTTATTATTATTGATAATAATACTTAAATATAGTATTATACCCTATCAAGATGACATGTCAATACAAAACCTTGAAAATCAACTACTATTAAACTCTTAATTTAATACTCATTAAGTTTTCGGACTTTATAATCGTATTTGGTCATGTTATTATAATTTAGATATTATTGATATGTAACTTAGATCCAACTCAATTAATACAAAACTCATAAAAAGATCTACAAAACATCTATATTATTTAAATCCTAGTATATGAAACACAAAACTTCACAATTCAATTTAAAATTAATTAATATTTAAATAGGTATGCCTTTATCACATTTACTTAATTAAATTTCGTATCAAACCGTCCCTATTTGTTTCGATTGATACTTTTCTAGTGGGTGCGGATTGTATATTTGTAGTCCCATGACTTACAAAGGTTGGTGACACTTTGTAATCTGTCGACAAAAGTAATTGTTGTGCAACTTTTATGCTTTGTCCTTTTTTTCCTCCCTTCCTTTTCAAAGTCGATATCATGTTATAGAGCATGCTCCTAAAACTTATACTATTACTATTAAACATTAGAAATATCAACACATGATTAGTATAAATTACACTTGTTTGTTTGTCATAAATTGAATAATAAATTTCTTTATACATATTATTGAAAATCGTAAGCCTTTCAATAACTCACTACAATGAAGAATATGCAAACCTCCTAATCATTCGATTCTTACATAAAAGTGAACAAGCCAAAATATCACAAAGTGAACAAAATAAAAGGCTTTATTTTCAAAATAGGATCTAAAATGATAAAAATCTACGAAGTTGCAGTACATAAAAACAAAATAGAGCTCAATATATATTTGCATGAGAAACGAACAAATATGTTGTACAGCTTAAAAACTCCGCAAGCATATGACTTTTTTGACTTCGACTTTTCCAACAAAGGGAGCGACACTTGTTAATTTGTTATGAATTATGATGCATGTTTTTACAATTATTTTACCAATTTTAATGAGATTTCACGTGTAAAGTCTACTAATTATAGATTATTCGTCAGTTAAATTATGTTTCATATTTGTGAAAGGATGTATAAAAAACTTATAAATTACCATAGGTATCATATTTAATTTTGAATTAATGTGACAATAAAATAAAGTGTTGCTAGTAATTAAGCCAAACAATTTATTTAAACTAGTTAGTTTAGTTCAGTTAACTGTACTTATGATTTGTTCTCTTCCACTAAAATTTACTGAACGAAATTGAAGTAAATTAAGTAAAGTATAAATTATAACTAAACTGAACAAAAGTGACTTTAAATTAAAAAATACTATCTTAATTATATTTTATATTATATTTTAATTTAGTTCAGTCTAATTTAAAAGATTACACTATCAAAAAAACATAATTTTAGTTGCGTCTGAAATTAAACAACTACAAAAGAACTGTTGTTGAATAGTAATGAATAATGCATTGTACAATTAACTAAAGTTTACCTTCCCATGCCATTACATTCCTACCAAACAAGTTGATCTTTATTTATAAGCAATTTACACTCTAATCTACCTAAGACTAATCTTTATCTGACAAACCATTGATTAGTATGTATGAGACCAGAACCTATTGGTTTCATAGACACCAATAGTCAGCAAAATGAAACAATAATGTATTTGTAAAATACGAAGAACATGTAAGCATTTCGTTATATATGCATGGTTGATGCCCTCAATGATTTGTCATCAATTAAAGACTCCCATAAAAGTCAATTGATAGATTTATAAAAATCTACTTAGCTGTTACATTAATATATAGATTAGATCCAATCCACAAGAATTGACCTGAACATGAAGCATGTTACTAAGCAAATTCTCCAATCGTCCATGTTTTAATCAATGGGAAGATGGATAGAAATCAGGCAACGAATTCTCCGAAATTACTGAAAACACGAGCAGGTCGACGCAGCAAATTCGAGCTCGAAAAATATACATAAATAGCCTCTTTTAGGTGGCATCTGTTGTGGAAAAAAATGTATTAGATTGGAAAGTGCACTTGATCTTTAATTTGTACCTGCAAAGCAAGGTTTAGACTTCTTAGACCGATTTGTCTTGAATAAACTTGGTAGTAAATCAACTCAAGCTTGAGAGCTCAAAGAGGGAGTAAATGTAGTGAAATATAGTGGGTGACTTTCTATATATAGAGTTGATTTGGGGAACCGAATCCTCCAAATTTTGGATTGTTGCTCGTACCAACACGTGGTCCCGATAATAGGGGTTGTGGTTCATCGTCGGTCAGGCTCGGACCTGTTGTAGGCGATAGGTCGGATAACTCTTCTAAGTCAAGAATTCTTGACTTCTATCTTGATCCATACTATAAACTCCTGGGTCGGTTGTCCGAGCTATATAAGATGAATTGGGTTTCTCCTTGAGTGCGCGATTCTGATTAGAATGGTTCTTCACGACTCGTGTGTAAATCGTCTCTTTTGACGAAAATTCGCCTGGTGATCGTGCTAACTCATGTTCATGATTTTAGTGCGATTCGCCTGTCTTTAGTTCGGTTTATACTAATTCTTCCGAATTATGAGAGACTTAATTCGTCATAACATCATCATCATGTAGGAAAAATAATACTTTAAAAAAAAAAAAGCATTTCATGTTTTCTTTTTAACTTTTTTAATTTTGTTCTTTCTGCCTTTGAATTTTCAAACTTTTCTTTTTCAGACTTATCTTTCTTGTCAATGATCGGTAATTCCTCATTTTTTATATCCTCCGCTTTAATCTTTCACTATTTATTCTATATCTCTATGAATTCTCCTAGTTTATCAGTGTACGGAATGAGGATTTGATGCAATTTATTTATCCAAAGCTAATAGCTACAAATTCATCTCATCTGCAAAGTCTCCACCTATCTTCTTGTACATTCATGTAACAGATTTAGTGATGATCGATCCAATAGTTTGAATTTTTTCAAGTTTGAAAATTTTCCTCCCAGTATCAAATTATGACTCTAATCAATTTATCCGAGGTCAACATTTCTGGTCATGTACCTTCTGAAGTACAGATTTATGGTTTGTGAAATAAAGAAAAACCATCTTAAGGTGGGACTTAAGAGTCAGCCTCCATACTCGATGGAGAACTTTTTCAACCTGTGAAGGTGGATGATTGCTTCTGGAGTTTAGAGGACCAGAAATCCATCTCCATTATCTTAACAAAATATAACCAAATGGAATGGTTGATGTGCCTGGTCAAGGGTGACCCAGTAGTCGACACCCAAAAAGTAGAACCAAAAATATTTGGACCTGAGACACGTTCAGCTGTGGCGACATAAGCAAACGGGCCGTAACAAGTGATGAAATGCAAAAGCAGTATATTATGAAGAAGTTCATGGCGGAGCATCCGGAAATACACTTTTCAAGGGCAAATATCAACTAAGTGAAGTATCACAAGACATTGTTTGAAGATAATGGTGGATGGATCATGATTAGACGACATCTTCGGTAGTTGCGTGTTCGTTTGCTTTCCTGGTTCTTTTGTATGCAGGACTAGTACTCTAAATCTCATCACCATGTCTATATATTTTGGTCAAAAGTCTAGACATGTACTGTCAGATAAACTGTATGATTTCTCTATGTGTTAGACCTAAAAAAAATCATATTCATTTGGGCCTTTTGAATAAGTTTTAGGGGACGATTGATATGGCATTTGAATGGGCATTTTTGTGAAATTGTATTTGAAATGGAATTAAAATGGAGGTATTTGAAGTGTATTTTAAGCCAAATCACTATTCATCGAGCCAAATGGGGGCATTTAAATGCTATTCCAATCGACCCCTTAGAGTTTTGTGTGCTTTTAGGGCTATAATTTGAAAAGTAATTAAATTATTGAATGTTCCAACCTAAATAATTGATAAAGGTTCACACCGATCTCTGCACCAATATTAAGCGTCTTCATCCTCATCCTCAAAATATTTTCTCAACAATGCTTTTCAATAGAGGTGGCGTCGACCGAAAATTTGGGATTTTAGGATTTCGAGAATAAAAATTTGAGATCGGGACAATTATTTAACATCCCAATCCCATTCCAAATAAAGTCGGGATTGAGACTTCGGGATTCGGACGGAATTTTGAGATCCCAAATAAACCTAATACGTATTCATCATCCAATTCAAATATTGAGTTGTTTTCTACTATTTTTAAACAAATATAGACAACATAATATGTTTGATTCAGAACTTTAAACATTATCATAAATGTAATTCACTATAATTAAATCAACAAGAAAATTAAAAACTAAATTTGCTTTAAATTTAGAACGTCGATGGTTGATCTAAAGGTTGTAATGCAAAAACGTAATTTCAATTTGAAAATATTGTACTATCAAAATAGATTAATAAATCATTCAATTCTACTTATAAAGTATAATGATTTCACTAGTTAATTCTACTTATAAACATTGTAATATGTATATATATGTATGTATATGTATGTATATATATTGGGATTCCAAATTTCAATTAGTATGTAAAATCTATCTCAATTCCGTCCCGAAATTTAATATGGGAATTCAAGATTTATCTCAAACGGAATCAATACACGATCGAAAATTTCGGAAAAAATCATTCTAGATCGAAAATTTTCTAATATTCTATCCCAAACGCTCAACCCTATTTTTTTAATGAAACATGTTGCAAATGCAAATTGAGCTGAAAATTTGCAATTGATTACACTATCGTTAAAATTGATAAATGAACTCGAAAATTAGAACTTAAACCTTATTTTTGCGTTATTTACGGAATGAATTATCATCGTACAAATGTTCTCGAGAATTTAAGCTGATTGGTATTCAATTTTAATTGACAAAATCCAATTCAAATTAGTACAAAAATATTAATTTAAATTGGGTCAGTTGAAATTACACACCAAACATTCACATACTACGATTTAGTAGTGAGGTGGGCCCTACTCTTTTTACATTCTTGTGCACAAACAAAATAGAATTGGGATAATTTACACCCTGAACGACTGCGTTTCCGTGACCGAAACCCTTGCCACTGTTCTTGATCTCCACCTAAATCGAAACCTGAACATCCCAAATCTCAGAAATTGACTTACTATGGATCCCGAAGGTAAGCCTCCGGTTCTAATTGACTCACCAATTTCAATTATTTCTTCGTTTTAAATACAATTTTCTGGAAATTTATCTAGGGCAACGGAACCCTTCAACCCCTTCTGCAATGCTTGCTGCTCTCTTATGCAAAAGGGCCAAACTTCATGAAGAATTGCGGAGTATAGAGAAACAGGTAGTAGAGATGTATTTTCCTGGTTGTTTTTTATTTTATTTTTATTTTTCAAGTGTTTGGTGTACTTGTAATGTGATATGATAATTTTTTTGAAAATGCAGGTGTATGATATGGAGACTACTTATCTACAGGACCCAAGTCAATGTGGCAATGTCTTGAAAGGTTTTGAGGGGTTTTTGTCATCATCCAAGAGCACTACTCTGTAAATTGTTTCTTTTACCTTGGGTTGATTTCTTTTGATGTGTTCTGTTATGTATTCTATAAGAGACGGGACGTCAGAGTAATATGATTATGTGATCCGTGTGTTGCAGATTGAAGCGATCGAGGAAGTTCCAGCCGGAAGATAGACTCTTCTCACTATCCTCTGTCACTTCACCTGCTGTACGTGCTTATACTCTCATAGCATACTTTTGGTTATGAAATATGGATTCAGATAATCATTTTCGAGTGTCTATGACTGATTGTCCTCAGTCGTCAGTATTTCACAGGAGTTTTTTTGTTCTATTTACGTTACGCATCATGTTCACCTGTTTATCTTCCTCCGCAGAGAGTATTTGGTCATGTGCTTTGTTCCTTGTTTATTTGTACCAAAGGCTGAGAATGCCATTTGGAGTTGGTTTCTGAGTTGAGATTATGTCTTTGTTTCCCCTTTATTCTTGAGGTTATATGACACACTTGGTTTATAAAGCACTTTCACCTTGCTATTGTGAGTGGTAGGTAGATCATCTGGAGACTGAGGCACGTCCACTCGACCCCCTGCTTTCAGCATATACAATTAACTAAGTTTTGTTGAGTATCATATTAGTTATCCTTAAAATTAAAATTGGCCATGTTTGTAACATGAAACGTGTAGGCAATCATGCTTCCTTTTTGTTGAATGCTATCTAATTGTGCACCCCTTTTGCATTATATCTGGCAAGTTGTTTACACAGCTAACATTACCGTGTAGCGTCTATTTAGCTTATTTGATTGAATTTCTGATATATTGAACTGAACATGTGTATCAGGCTGAAGAAGTCGCACGGGATGGTGGAATATCAGGAAATGGACCGTAAGTATTGTTTGTCTCACATTTGCACTAGTAACTGATCTGTATGACCTCAAGGGAATTAGCAACAACCTCTGGAAAAAGCTCCTGACTTGTTTCCAGTGAACTTGAATTTTGGTATTTGCATGGACAGTTACGATTATTCTCTCCCACATAATTGAAGTCATATGAGCTGAAATTTCAGCTGCACTCTTCTTCAGTTCTTCTGTAAAAAATTAAAATCCAAGTATATACCACTACTTCAAGTTTCTCTGGTTTTCATCACCTTTTTTCATATACTTAGAAGGTTCTCTAATAAGTTGCATAAACTTAGAAGGTTCTCCAATAAGTAACATTTATGTGCTCTAAACTGTACTATGCTTTTTGCAGAAGTATCTTATTTGTGTATGATTGACAAATTGCAGGGGAAAACCGAAGAAAGGTAGAGTACCAAGAGACGCAAAGAGAAGGCAGTCTAATGAAACCGACTTCGACTATGAAGATGATCCTGATCTAATGTAACTGAAGGTGGGGGAGGTCATTGCCTGTTTCCAGTCTGTAAAGCTTCGACTGCTGTAAACCAGATAATTACCTTGAAATCAACTGGGTTATGCATATCAGTTGTCTGTGTTTTAGAAATACTAGATTAGCCAGGTATGTAGTGTTCAACTGAGGATATTCTCTGTTGATTGTTCGATTTGGTAAAATTGGTCGATGATTTTAACGGAATGCACACTATTATAAAATCTTCGCCTTTGCCAGATATATTTCAATGATCCAAACAAAAGCAACACAACATGTTAGCTTCAAAACCATAAATTGGAAAGATTTCAATGGATATATTGGAAACGGTACTAGTATTATAACCTCCAACCAGTGCAAATACCAAAAGATAAAATACAAAGGAAATCTAGCTTATTCATAAATTATAAGGTGCAAAGAAATTCATAGTACTCCATTGATCGCCCTCTATCCAATCGTATTCCTTCGTCTGTTCCACTTTTAAAGATTGTTTCAAACAAAAACAACCAGATTTTCTAAAGTTGTCGAGCATCAATATCTTGTCGCCATCTATAAAAAAGGTGGCATCCGTATATAAAGCTGTAGCAGCTTCAGTCCAACACATGAAAGACCAATCGTAATAGAAAACCTTAAACTCATTTACTGTATCACAGCATACCATGAGAAGATCTTCACCCTTGCCAGTTAACAAGCACTTTCTCCACTCGTTTCGTGTTGCAGGCCAGTAAAAAACTGGTTCCCGGTCATTAGGCGCTGGTACTGGCATATCTGCCTTGATCTTCGTCCAAGATTTGTCAGCCAAATCATAGCACCTGAACGATGATTGGAACAAACAATATATCTTTCCATTCATGTAGTGGATACTATTTAAAGAATCATGTACATATTTCCCAAGAATTTGTCTTCTCCATGGCCCCGTATCATTCGACAATAACACGCCGTATTTGTTTCTCCCGAAGCTTCGTGTACTCCACGTGTCAGTATCACTAGATAAGCGATATATGTTGATAGAAAAGACCCAGGTATGACAATATATATTATAGGGCGTGGAAAAAACTAGAACCTCACATCCTGGAGATTTAGGATCCATGGTGAACGTCGCTTTTATGAATCTCGTACCAAGAACGGGGAGAAACAGTGTCTCATTCGTGAAAGGGTCGTGCAACCAGAGCGACGAATGTTCTCGGCCAAGAAGCAACCAACCAAACTTTGAGGCGTAAACCGTTGTAGGTTGCCCCGGTTCTACGTATCCGTGGAACTTCTCTTTCGGATTTGTAACCTTGTAAGGTTTTCGAGAATGAGGATCAAATAGCTTCAACTTTGAAGGGTAGTTCTTGAGGCTTACCATCCATGGGAGCCAGTCAGAACACTTGACAAGATCTTTGTGTACTAGCCAATTCTTGCAAACGGCATGAAACCGAATTCGATCGGCATAAGGTAGTCTCTCCAGGACCAATCCGATGATGTCTTGTGGAAGATCCCTCCAAGTCCAAGATTTGGTTACTGAAGACCAGCTTGAACTTCATATTTGCTTGATGTGAAGTTGATATCATTCTGGAATAATGTTTTGTGTGTTAAAATCCTAGATATACTAGACTATATATTATATATATAAATAAAAAGAGATATAACATAAACCTAATAGAATTAGAATTCTGATAATTAATTAATAGGATTCTATTGTATCTCTTACCATAGTAGGATTTTGATCTATGTTAACGTGATTTGTTAGTGTATTTATGGCATATTAGTAGGATTCTTAATGATCTGTGCTACTTGTGATGTGTAACAGGAAAGAGAGCTTATTACTACAAAATCTATCTCGCTTGGTCAAAAACATCATCACTACACATACTTATTGTCAAGAACCTGTTAAAATGTAATTACATTTATAAAATATTATTTTAATTTTATAATTTATTTAATAATTCTTCTCTATTCTACAACAATATAATAAGTCTTCAATTATCATGTTAAAGTGTCATTTCACTCATTAAAATGTCGTTCACTATTTTACTTTGATTAGCACTTTTTCACTATTCTCAACAACTAATGACTAAAAAACGTTATTTCAAATTTTCTTCGCTCACAACCTCACAACACATGTAGTACTCCTTCATACAGATGCAGTCCAAAATATTTTTTTCTAAGAAAATTGAAAACACTTTAGAACGTGGTGATTGTATCAGTCTAGGTGAACATTGTGATTGTTGATTAGGTTCAGACAAAGAAACCAATCTATACCTGTTTAGATGATGTAAATGGTTTTTAGATAGTTTTAGATTTTGATTTTTGGGTGTGCATTGTACCCATTAACAAAACTCACGGCATTTCATACCTATTTATTTCATTTTTTGCACATAAGTATTTGTATTCTATCGTTCTTTTAAAAATATTCATATATGATGGATAATTATATATTTGCGATTATAACAATCTCGCATAACTCCTTAAACTACTAAATGATGGATGCACATCACACCTTTTATATTAATACGTAAAAATCTACATTTACATACAAATTATTCATTTTAAGTTGGTCTAAGCCAACTTACCCAATAAAATTCTGCTACTTTCTAAATTAACTTGTGTACATAATGTGTATTTTTTTTTTGTATTTACTCATCCAAGACACTAATGTATCATGAAATATAATATACGAGTTTATACGTGATCTAAATTCCATTAATTTTATAAAATTTATAAGCACCACGCTATCTTTCCTAATTTGGAAATAAAACGTTGTAGAGAGGAAACGCTTTGGAGATCGATCGATCATTTCATTTCAAGTGCGATCAATGCTGTGTTATCAGATTTCCCTGATTGTGTTTATAATTGCTCATGTTTAGCACTTTAACGGTAGTCAGTAGAACTAGTAAGCTTAGAGGCTAGTTTAGATTAGTTGGAATCTATTGTGCTATCAGCCCAAACCTAAGTTCGAATCTCCGTTGCATTCACTAAATGAATTGTGGGGAGTACCTAATAAGATCAGTTCAAGTGTGTCAGAGTACCTCTCTACAAGTTTGAGATTATGGATTACTCTTTTCAATCTGATAGTATAGGATAGGAAGTAGTAGCTTTTAGTAATGGTGCAATACTATATAGTACGAAGACTTCGATTTTTGTCATATACCGGAGTATTGAAATTGTTTTCTTCATGCTGCAGTAGTTTGACCAATTCAAACTACACTGAGTTAACGAAGTTATACTAGAAATACAAGGATCAAGTTTTCCTACTCTAGTACATACATTCATATTCTTGTTCTCATTTGAATCTGACCTCTGACATGATTGGTGTATGAATCTTAGGATTGGAGATACTTGCTTCCCTTGTAATCAGTTTGGTCCAGAAGAGCCAGAGACAAATGAACAAATCCAGGAGTTTGTATGCACTCGTTTCAAAGCCGACTATCCAATATTTGACAAAGTAATAGGTTTATAATTATCCTAGCACATCTTTGCTAAGTAATAATTCATGAAAGATCTTATGACCTAAGACTCTGTCTCATGTGTGTTAGGGTGTGTGTTAGTTTATGATATTCTTTCTAATGTGTATATACTAGGTACATTATGCGATTACTGGAACAGTTTCTCGTTTCTAAACATTATGCGATACAAAACTTGAGCTGCAAGAACTTAAGTAATTGAATACATTTACCCAAAATCATTAAGAATCCTACTAATATGTTATAAATACAGTAACAGATCACGTAAAAATATAAATCGAAATCCTAGTAATATGTCAAGAGATCGAATAGAATCTCATTAGTTATCATATATCGTCCTTTAACTTTAGGAACAACTAAAATTGTACCCCATTTGTTGAAAATCAATGTCTTCTTGGAATTTTCGAGTTCCATATCAACCACTAATATTTCTAAATTTACGACGAAAATTATAGTTTATAAATTATGTCAATAAAGTTAGAGCAAGATAATTATCCAAAAATGGATCCTTATTTTCAACTAAATCAACGATATTATTGGTTATTTATAACTTTATAATCTCAATATCGGTGTTTTTCTATATTATAAACGAAATGAATTTCATTAACAATATATACATTTTAATTAATTACATTGATGATTTTAAAATAAAATCATCTTAAATAATTTAGTTAGAGATCCTCGAAAAATTTGTTATCGATCAAATCAATTGTTTTTATGCTATAAAATTATCTTTAAATAATTCAAAATGATGTGTGAATGTTTAATTAGAACATGAATAAATAGTCAATTCGACCCTCTAAATTACATTTCGTGATCACACATAATTTAACAACTAAAAATTTTATCATGATTATTGACGTGACATTTAAAACAAACCGTCAAAACTTAAAAAATTACACAAAATTCACGTCGAAATGAGTAATATAAGATTCTCTTGGAATATTAAAAGAAAAAGTTACAGTTGTATAGTTCTATCTGGTAGGTGCGACTTGCGAGTGAACAACTAGTGCAGAATCCCGATATCGCCGGCAAACCGTACACTCAACCGAACTTTTCTTTTCATCCAATCCAACAAGCATGATGGATTTCTTGGTTAATTTAATTATTACTATCATTCTTTCCATTTATATTCATACATACAAAATTCAGTTTGTAATCTCATCATCATCGTTTTCAATTTCATCCCATTTTACAGGCAAAATTCAAAATGCAGCAGCTCAAACCATCTGATGATCCGCCTCCACTGCCCGTCTACTGGGTTGAGACTTCGGATGCAGTTTCTCGTCGTTTTCAGTTCCAACCCGATGGCCAATTACTGGTTAGACTCTTGTCAAATTCTTCTTCTTCTTCTTCTCAATGGAGCATTTCTACAAGCACTTGGTGTGTGTGCCTCTTTCTTTTCGATTCTTGTTTATTTCTTTATAGTTACGTTTCGCATCTTTCAGTAATACTATTGGTTATCATTGCCTCGACCTTGTTGGCATGCAGTTATGTGGTGGTAACTCAATTCTTTGAGTGTGTTTGATTTTGGAAAATGTAGCAATTTATTTTTTGGTAGCTAGTGGGGTTTGTGGGTTCCGTAAATATATTTGTTGTAGTTGAGAGAGGCCAGGGAGTAGTTTTTTAAGCAAATTCTTTGGTACTGTCATGTTTTTCGCTTCATTTTAGGTTTCAGTGAAGTGGGCTTAATTAATTTACATGATCGAGCAATTGGTTGTTTTTCACATGGGTATAGTGTTGGGTGAATTTGACTTCTGTTTCTTGGAAATTGGAATCAGGTGAAGATAGTTGATGATGCAAGACCTGCTTCCCGTAAAGTGGTTGAATCCTTTCTGAATAAGTTCTTTCCTTCAGGATACCCGTATAGGTTAGATGAATTTCTGAATTATGTGCCGCACCCCTCTATTACAGACCGGAGTTATGGTGTATGCATCAACTCATGTTGTTCTTTCCTTATGTTGTGTTTTGTGCCTTATATTGGCAGTGTGAATGAAGGGTATCTTAGATACACACAGTTTCGTGCCTTGCAGCACTTCTCCAGTGCAGTGTTATCTGTGTTATCAACTCAGGTTTTCTTCTATCTTTAATGTTCTGTTCAATTTTTAGTAGAAATTGATTTAATGGTAATGAATGCTATGTGATGATAACAGCTGAGGGTTTTTTGTAATTAATTCTTTTTCAGTCACTTCTATTTGCTGCTGGTTTGCGACCTACACCAGCACAGGCTACTGCTGTCAGTTGGGTAAGATCTTTTATTGTGCATATGAGTGCAAATGATCCATAGTTCCTTACTTTCTTTTTTTTCATTTTTTTCCCATTTTTATGAATCACTAAGATTATGCAACAATTGAAGGTACTGAAAGATGGGATGCAACATGTTGGGAAGCTCATATGTAGCAATTTGGGTTCAAGAATGGACTCCGAGCCTAAAAGTTGGAGAATCGTAGGTTTGTATTTTGGGCTACAATTGCTGAATGGTCCTATTGCTTTGATCCTTCATTTAATTTGCATAACTGTGCTAGGTATTAATTATTCACTTGTTTATCTATCTTCTACATCTTCATGCAATATATTTGACAGGAACTAATTTTTGCCTGCAGCTGATGTCCTTTATGACTTGGGTACTGGTTTAGAAGTACTGTCCCCGTTGTGTCCACACTTGTTTCTTGAAATGGCTGGGCTTGGTAATTTTGCGAAGGTTAGTTATAACACTGTATATTGTAATTTACAATCTATGCCTTGTCATTTCATCTTTTGTCGTCCATGGTAGTGGTTGGGAAAAAAAGGAATATCACTCTTTTTTTGGCAGGGAATGGCAGTTGTTGCAGCAAGAGCAACTAGACTTCCCATCTATTCTTCATTTGCCAAGGAGGGTAATCTCAGCGACCTTTTCGCTAAAGGTGAAGCCATCTCGACTCTGTTCAATGTTCTCGGAATAGGAGTAGGAATTCAATTAGCATCAACCGTGTGCTCATCCATCCAGGGAAAGGTACGTGATTAATTCTTATTGCTTGATTTGTTAGATTTTCAAGCTAAGGTCTTGTTTTAATCTACAGCTGAAGCTTTAGGTACTTTCCTCAATTGTTACTTTAGAATGCTATTGTTACTTTAGATTACTAGTATTTGTTATATCATGATGCGCGCATGCTTAATTTGATGGCCATTCATGTTGAATTATCATTTTATACACGAAATCGTGCCATAGTTTTCAATTCATGATGCTGTGCTTATTGCAGTTAGTGGTTGCACCTCTCTTATCATTAGTACATGTATATTGCGTCACTGAAGAGATGAGAGCAACTCCTGTTAACACACTAAATCCTCAGAGAACTGCAATGATTGTTGCTGATTTCTTAAAGGTAATAACCAATCAATCAAATCAGTGATATTTGGCCTATTATTCTCATCAAACTAATGTTTTCTTTATCTTGATCCAGGAGGGTAGAATAGCCGGTCCTGCTGATCTAAGGTATCAGGAAGATCTGTTATTTCCTGGCCGGTTAATAGAGGAAGCTGGAAATGTTAAGGTTGGAAGGGCTCTGCATAAAGTTGTCAAGCCCTCAAAGTTGCACCAAGTGAAAGAATACTTTCCTGAGGAAAAGTTTTTATTGAATCAAGGAATCAAATGGACGGATATGATACTGGAACGTGATGCTACCGGTGAAGATGCTCTGAGGGGGTGGCTAGTTGCTGCTTTTACTGCAGATCTTGAAAAGTCGCTGCACATACCTTGGGAAAATGCATTGCAGGAGGCTTATGACAGAATGAACGATGTTTTTGATCCATTTCTATCTCAGCTACAGGCTAAAGGGTGGCACACTGATCGTTTTCTTGATGGAACTGGATGTCGTTTTGCTCTGTAGTCTAGATTCATGACACGTGCCTCTTTCATGATAATCCAGAACTGCTGTTGGTAAAATTGGTCAATGTAATTTGGCCATAAACAATTTACCTTACTTCTTATGGGGGTCTAAATGGATAAGTGAAGTTACATCTGCCCAGGTGAACGTATATGTTCTATACCACTGTTTTGTAGGTCTGATTGTCAACCAGTCTCAGCAAATTCTTGTGCATGAGCCATACTGCCATAGTTTGATGTAGGTCACACCCTTCAGTGTGATTCCTGTAGTAAGTAATGATATACATCACCCACGCCCTACTTGTAGTTCTTTTTTCCCATAATGAAATTGCTCGCGTTCCACATGCATTCTTTTCTGATTCACACTTCTTGAGTTTCCAAAGCGCCACAAAGTTTCATTTTTCGATAAGTTCTTACTTGTTGGGAATAAACGAATTCTAAACAAGTTCGTAGAATTAGAGAGCATCCTTGTCTGTTATTGAAGCAATCGAAACCTTTAATGGTTATTTGACGATTTATCTTGCAGGTCCATGAGTATTAAAAAGCTTAATCACAGACCTAAAGGTGCGTGAGTTCTTTGCTAATTAACATGGATATTTACTACACCTTTACACAGATACAGTTATAAAATCCAACCAGCTAATTAACTGAGAGTGATCTCAGAAAGACCTGGTTTTTCCTAAACAGTCATAAACTGGGAAACACACACTAGTTTTTCCCTGATGTAGGAAAAAGTGATCTTTCCAAGAATTTCACTTATACTAGAAGCTGCTACAAACGACGATGACGACGAGCCGACATTTCCTGACTCTGCATCTCGGCCCTGAACTTGGCTATAAACTCCTCAGCCCTTTGATCAATCCCATGCTGCGACCCCATATTCTCCCACAGCTCGTCCGCTTCGTGTACACCACTCGTCGTTTCATCCATACGAGCTCTCTTATCGGACTTTTCAATCTTCTTCGTTCCACTAGAAGAACACGGTTCCTCTATAGTCCCATGTTCTAGCGGCAGCTTCCTCTGCTCCTTCACTACAGAAACAGGCTCGATGAACAGCTGATCAACATAAACTGGAGGTGGACGTTTGTGGAGGTGGAGAGGTTTCGGCTTAGGCTTGAACTTCTTGGGCTGAATTGATAGAGTTGACCATGTGAGCTTCTTCTTGGGAGGTTTCTGTGATAAGAATATGTGTTTCTTGTTCTTGTTGTTGGTTGGCTTAGATTTGTTGAGTCTGTTGAGTTTGATGATTTTGTTTGTGAATACCTTCCATAGCTTCTTTGGAGGTATTAATCTCTTTAAATTCAAGAACATTTTGATGAAATGAAATGATAGGAGAGGAGTGTGTAAAATGGAGAGGTGATGCTTTGGGATGAATGAGTGACTTTATAGACTAGTGCTGCTTGGAATAGAATCATCTTAAGGATAAAAGAAACTTGGCATAAATTTGTGGAACCAAGCTTTAATTAAGGTTTAGCATACTTGATCAGCTTAGATATTACGCTAAATTTCATGAGTTAATTGACCTCATAGTCCTTATAATACATATATTGCCCAAGGAAGCAACTGTGATATTTTTTCCATTTTCACTAAGGTATCTGAAAGTAGATTATAAAAATCAAGTTTACTAACTTGATACCGCTATATACTATACCGGTTACATAAAGTTTTAGAAGACGAGAAACATGTTTTGAAAAGAAATGGGCTAATATTTTAAAGTATGAAAATAATATTTTAAATAATATCAGTAATATAAATAAATTCTTAGTGATGGTTGGGAATATAATCGAAATGAGATCCGTTTGAATGAGTGAACATTCACCACATTGTAGTGGGATGGTTAAATTAGTGTTTGGTATAGAATTATAATTGTGTGGGGTATTGTAGGTTTCTTATATAAGTTGTGTAAGAGATAAATTATTAGTGTAAGTATGATGTGATGGTTTTATAGGTTTATTATGTAATTTTTGTAATAGATAAATAATTGGTACCAGTAAGATGTGATAGTTTGTAGGTTTATTATGTAACTTGTGTAAAAGATAAATGATTAATGTAAATAAAATGTGATGTGATTGCAATTAAAATATATCCAACTAAAATGTCAATACGAACACAAATTTAATCTAAATTTAACTAAAATTAAGATAAAACACACTTAAATTATATGCCACTCATCTTCTTAATGTTAGTTTTCCTTTTAGACCATCTAATAAAAATCAATAAAATCAATTTCACATGAGATTGAGAATTACTTCACTGGCCAATAAACATAATATTTTGTCCATATTCAATACTCACCCGGTTGATAAGTTTATTTTTGAAATAAAAATATTTTGTAAGTATATAGATGTTATTAACTTATTATTCTTGGACGTCGGTGTGAATAATAAAATAAATCTAAAAAGGAACGCATAACACTAGTTTTGAAAGTAGCCATGAATGAAAAGATGATGACATTTTGATGGAAGCATTTGTCACTATTTCTGGAAAACGAATCTAAACTTTGATTCTGGATTCCATGTGTAGCTTAAATCTAACGCACATATGATTGATTGATACGTTTGGTTTCCTTCCACTAGTCAATAACGTCGGTTTGGTTAATACGCTGAGTCGGATGAGATATAAGGCACACATACAGAAACAAACACACTGTACTAGTATCTCTTGTTTTTTCAGTTTTAAGTTGCATATTCTCAGTCGACATTCCCAGTATCTTACTACGCTTGTTTTGTGTTCGTTCTTGATGAAAAATACACCGCCGGAAAAATCGATACTCAAAAAGGGTCAAGAGTTACTCGACTGAATTAGTGAAGTCTATCGGACTTACACAAGTGATAAAAAATTGAAGATGAAAAGTGCAAGAACACAAGTACTGAGCCCATGAACAGCCTGCCACAATCCATACACACGGCCCATAAAATCCAGACCAATCAAGCAATGGCTCAGACAAACATCTATTTCAAGATCAGTAACCTACATGTCTACCAAAGAATCTTTTGCACAAGAATTTGAACAAAGTGCTTAATAATTCAATCCCTGAAGTACTACAGCTGAGATTCAAAAGGCACCAGAGTCCTTAGTTGCTAAAATTACAATACCATTAAAAAAGCATAATCCACACATGTAATCTAATGTAATTCAGCAAAAAGCCTAAATCTTGAAATTGAACCCAACATTGATGATCAGGCCAAGTCCCTCTAAACACAGTTTTCATTTGCTTCAATGAACTTGTTGGTCTGCAAATCAGCTGCTTTTTCCGAAACCATAGCTTGAATCAGCAAGGTCTTTACCTCCCAAGATGAGTATGGGTACCCTCTTCTAGCATACGAGTTCAGAAGAGCTGCTGTAGAATGCTTCACAAGCCGGTTAAACGCGCTATCTACGTCGTCGTTTTGAGTCGCCACAGCTTCCATTACTGTCAAATCCTCCTTGAACCGCTCCTTTGCTCTCGACCCGAATACCTTCGAAATCGTTGACGATTCGGGTACCATCTTCGGCCATGACCCGACCCTGCTGCTCCAGTACCTTCATTTCATATTTCCATTCAATAAAAATCCAATCTTTTTCAAACACAATAAAAATCGAATCTTTTTCAAGAAATTAAACACAATTGGAAAGGAAGGAAAAAGATAGATTTGGTTAGTTACTGGGGTGTGCATCTGCCTCTGGTTCTGGTGTAAATGAACCCAGGTGCCCTGCTGCTCATTACAGTTGTTGGTCCAGATAGGAACACAAACAATGTCACAAGAAGAAGAACAAGAACGAGTCGATTCAGCTCCATTTTTTGCCTTTGTTTTCACCTGGAGAAGAAGTAGAGTGACTAAAGTTAGTGGCTCATTTTGAGTAGGGAGTGAAATGGGGAAAATGTGGAAGCCAAGACAAGTGACTAGTGAGGAGACTCAGATTCTGGTGGTGGTTCGAATATGTGTCTTTACTGATGAGGAACTAAAGTGAAGTGAACTTGGTTGTTGTTTTGCCTCGTGAGTAGTGTGCACTGCTCTGCTCTGATGAATTGCATTATTTATTGGACTTGTCGTTTCCCAAAGCTGTCTTTGTTTTCAACTGCAAACAGATAATGCATCCCAACATTGTAGAGCACATGAACACCTAATCGGATACTCCTATATCCGGATCGAAAATGATATAAATTAAGTCGAATTGAATATCACATTCTTTGAATTATGGCTTAATTCAACTTCTAATTGAGTCTGAGCTCAAATCAATACTTCTAAGAAAACGAGTTCGTTTTTATGCTAAATTCCACCATAATTTAGCTCATTTGGTTCGAAATAGTCAAACACATTATCAAATGAGCAGTCATAACCCAATTTATATGTATCCAAGGACCAAGACTGATACCACAGTAATTTGAATCACACACATCTGCATGTGGTAAGTTCTCTTTTGTCAGGTGTTGTGTGAGTATGTCTTTGAAGTCAATCAAATCCACAGGACATGCACCACGTGCTATGCATTTACTTTTATTATTAGTTCCCTATCACCTAGGTCTCCTCCCAAACAAATTAATTTCATCATATTTTATAAAATTTATCGTTTTATTTTCAATCAATATTAGAACGAACTAATAGTAATTGATCGATTCGATCATATATGCTATACAATTTACTCATTTAGTGTATTTTAGATTAGCTCAATGTTCCATTATATGGACTTCCACATCCTTAGAGTTGATTATCAAACACATTCAACGATAAAGTTACTATGAATTTAACGATGATTTAAATAAGTCTAGTAAAATTAGTAGACATCAACATAAAATAAATCTCTGATTCTGACTGGTACATTCACGTTTTACTCGTTGAACGAAGTATAATGTAAACGTGTTTGTTTCATGAATGATTCCGCAATATCTGCTACTCCGAAACATATTGTTAGAACTGGTTCCTTAACAAAAACATTTGCATGATCAATAAGCTTAAGAGACAGGAATGAGTCGGAAAAAAATATACATCATTGCTGCTTCATGAACATGTACAGAGGCACACTTGGCCTGCTCTTGTACCTATAGAAAACTTTCTTCTTTGCATATGATCCATTCACAATGCTTATCACTATTTTCCCTGGCTCTCTAATTGCAAATGTGTTTCTGCTACTGGTCTCCATCTTCTTCTCCTTCTGAAGCAATACATCGTATGAACAATCATCTTCTGGTATGAATTCTTCTTTGCACGTCACTTCGTATCCAACAACCACCACATCCCAAGTCACCGTTACCTCAGCCTGTACATTGTATCAGTCTGTATTTAAGACATAAATCTCCTGATGTATGTGTGTCTTTGTCACACGTACAACCAAACGACTTAATGTATGTACGAAAAGAAAGGGATTAATTGCAGACCTCGTGTGTAGGTATTTCAATGCTTGCAGTTGAATTTCCTTGTACATTCGCTTCAAGAACTTTGTCATCGATAGAAAACTTGGTGTCATTGTTTCTTTTAAGACCTCCATACTGCACTGGTATATTTTCTGGAGTAGCACACCTGCAATACAACAAAAGAGACTGTTACATTACATATACCATTGGCATAACATACCAATAGGCAATAGAGATTTAACTTTTTCGAGATGAAGAATCTGTCTTTTACTTGAGAAGGGCTTTAGTGACTTTAGATGACTTTGCGAAAATAAACTTCTTCTTGCTTTTCTTTGTGATGACCCTCAAATTCAGAGCGTGGAGAGTCATAAACCACGATGGAACGTTTATGATCAACTGCAACAAACATGAAATATCAGTAAAAAACATCAACGGTTGAACAACAATTTATGCAAATTCGAAATAAACTTGCAGTCTTGTGGACAATGCCAGGATAATGATCATGAAGCAGGGAGATCATTTTCTTGTAGATCAACCGAACCTCCTTTGTAGCCGGTCCAGGCAGGTTCCTCAAATCAACGATCTGTACAATCGAATCAGCTCCACCCAGCCTAAAATTCAGATTCTGAATCCCCTTCTCCAAGCACTGAACCCTCCACCTCAAATAATCATGACTTTTATCACCCAACACATGGTAACACAACGGACGGCCTTCTTTGTCCCTCCCATCCTGAAACCACACGTTACCATGCTCAACTCCGAGGCTGTTTTCCTCCAGGATTCCATCGGTCTTGAACTCCGCCCGCCCTCAGCGTCTTGCGCAACAACACAAATGCCTCGTGTACCTTATAACTCTTGCTTGGCCTTTAAAAACTTTAGCAGGACCACATTCGTCCCTGGATGATCCAAACTCGGCAACAGAGGAACTCCCCATAACATGATCACCTTCGTGTTCTCTCTTGGAGCAGGGTTACATGTTCTTGGAGAATGTCTTTTGTTCTTTTTTGTTAACAAATAGTCACGGATGATTGCTTGTTCCACCCTGTAACGGAACTCGGTCAGGGCCTTGTTTTGTATGTTCTTTATTTCAATGGAAAGATTGGAGGAATCGCATTCTTCTTCTTCCTCTTCACTTTCAAAATTGCTTGTTGTGTATCCGTCGTCATCAATGATGTCCCCCGGCATGTCTGTATGTTTGGGAGACAGATGATCTGAGCTCCGGCCGGTTAAGAAGCACTACCTGCCGGTAACTCAAAACTATATGTGGACAGGTTCAAGTCAAAGATGAATGCAAAAGGAAGAATTTTGTTCCCCTGGTCTCATGGATTTCCCTGAGAAATGGTGTTGTAGATTTGTCTGGTGGTACAGACCATTGGTTTACATGGAAGAAAGGCAATTACAGCTCGAGATTTTTATGGTAATTTCATGTTGGATGGTTGAATATGAATTAAACATTTTAATTTCTGTTCAACTTGGCATCCACAAAAAATCTTCTATAATGTGAACCTTGTTTCTCTCAATTCCCTGAAGTACGCGATTTTACACCATTTCAAATATCTCATAAAAATAAAATTCTCAAGAAGCAAGTTGTAATACATTTAATATTTTTAATACATACTAATCTCTAACTTTATGCAGGAAATACACACCTTGCTGTTAAAATTACACCATTTGAATTCTGAATCTTGCATCATTTAGTTTCACATTTCACCCAACACATCAACCTTGTTACTCCA
This sequence comes from Plantago elongata, assembly GCA_036897095.1. Lineage (NCBI taxonomy): Eukaryota > Viridiplantae > Streptophyta > Magnoliopsida > Lamiales > Plantaginaceae > Plantago > Plantago elongata. The sequence continues at coordinate 4,834 of JAYMSP010000842.1, read as the reverse complement.
AATGGACAGCGAAAATGTATAAAACTCCGAAACTAAAGCGCTTTGTTTTTATTTATTTTTTTGCATTTTACGATTTTGACGATAGTTGTGAATAACGCAGGTATATCATGCATATATTCAATGGACGTTAACAGTTTCAGAACTAAAACAGTAGTTCTCATAAATAGATAAGCTTTCTCCATATCCTCTTCCTGTACATTCTACTTCTGTGAGCAATTAAATATTTTGAGCATATTGACCAGCGCATTCGGAACATCAGCAACCTCCTTACTATTCTCGATGTTTTGTCAAATCAAATGTCAATACACCGGAGCAGCTGGAACAAGGGAAAAGAAATCCGTAAGAAACATCATAAGAGTTAAATTTATAGAAGAATGATGTAAACAAGTGGTGTATTGGAGAGTTAGAAGATGACTTACCCTCTCTCTTTATCTCTGTAAACTCCAACCAGAGCCTCAGCTTTGTCATAAAACTGATCCTTGAGTGAAATAACGATGCTCTGAAAACCAGAACCATATTCCTCATCCAACTCCAACCTCGCCCCGCCACACGATTTTGATCGTATAAAGCTAGCAACTTTTGCAACATTTAAGTTATCTAGTGCAGCATCTACCTCATCGAGAATGAAGAATGGTGATGGCCTAAAACTGCATATTGCAAAACATATAAAACAGAAGCATCAGAATCAACGAGTTCATAAAAATCTGCCAGAAGGTATTCTCAATTAAATGCAGAACATTACAGGAACACTACTATCCAGTACATTCATTTACAACATGATGTATTATGTAACATGTAGGGGTTTCAATAAACAGTAAAAGCAGAACAATGATCAAAAACACCAACTTAAGACCATTAGCAAATTAGAAGTACACATCATAATAGCTTAACTAGTCCATCGAAGTGAAGAGTGTAAGTTTCTAGGACTGATCACCCTCATATTCAAGTCTTTAGCAAACACCACAATATACAATATAAAGATAAGCAGGCAACATGTGACATCACAAGTGCAAATATTACTGCTGACTACTGAATTTACTAGTTTCATTAAAGAAAAAACTAGCATAGAAACAAGTGCGATGCTGTTTTGAAGATAACACTAACATTAATTTTGGATGCTTAAATAGAAACATATGGCGAGATAACAGGAAGAATAAGTGAAGACAATTATGATCATATCATAGAATCTGAATAATAGAAATCAACAATGAAATAAAATAGCAAGAATAAATTATATAGAAACAAATCAACAATGAAATAAAACAGCAAGAATAAATTGTAAAGAAACAAATCAACAGGTATTCAACTATTCATATCAACAAAGCAATGTATCGTACATTTCAAAACACCAAGTACCACAACAATAAAGAAAAGATTTGGAAGAGGCTTCCCAAAAAGAACATCAAAATTTACATAAAACCAACATCATAATTCCAAAATTTGATACATTGTGCAAAAGCAAGACATTCCAAATAACTTTTTTCCTTTTTCTGCACATACCTGTGGATGGAAAATAGAAGTGCAAGTGCTGCGACCGTCTTCTCTCCTCCAGAAAGGTGTGCCATGTCACGGTATCGCTTTGTTGGTGGCATGGCACTAAACTTGATACCCCCTAGGTATGGTTCATCAGGGTTCTCAATATTCAGATACGCAGTACCTCCAACAGCATGGGTACTGCTGACCCCACCCACCGCTTGAGTATTGCTCTTTGTCAGCTCATTGTATATTTTATTGATGTTACCAGAGATGTGGTCAAAAGCTTTCATAAAGGAGTCCTTCCTGTATTTAACTTCAACATCAGTGTCAAGTATATCAAGAATATAGGGTAAACTAACTAAGCAGAATCTTGAAGATTGTACATGCTACTGATACATAATTATAATCCAGAGGTTAAAAAATATGACGGGGTACAAGTGCATAACATGGCACAAGCTCGTCATGCAGCACGATTAACAGCAATTGCATCCCAAGGTGGTTTGAAAAAAAAAAAAATAACAAATGGACCAAAGACCCCTAGTTTCAGTACCATACATAAAATACAAATAAAGCTTCTGGCTTCTCCAAACACTGACATTATGAGGGTACGTAAAAAATACACTTTAATTCTCAGAATGATCTACCTAGTCTCACCGGCCAATCTAGACTAAGACTGCAGCTCCAGGTTATGATTAGCAAGTATTGAAATGCTAAAGTCAACTTTTATGAGTATATCTAGCTCTCTGACAAGAACCTTGATGTCAATCATTTATTTACCAACATTAACTGTAGACTTGTAGTAGTAAATAAGCTTCAATGAGAATTTGTGAACATGCTTGGATCTGCAAGTAAAGAGCATGAGACCAAAACTCTTCCTCAAAAAACAGTTCTGGTGTAATCACAGCAAACCATGCATAGTAGTATTACTATATGACCCAATGACTACATAGATCTCCAGGGTATAATTCTAGATATGCATAGTAGCAGACTAGCAATATTGCGTAATGCCCATTAAGAATTAACTTTACCTCAACCCTTTAACTTCTTCGTATTTAGTAGTTATTTTAGCCTGATCATCTCTAGCAGCTTCCCATTCTCTAGATGCAGTTCTGTCCTTCTCCAACACAGCCTCATACTGATCCAGAACCTTTAGATTCGGAGCTGTTCTTTCAATTTCAGAATTCAATGCAGCAATTTTTTGCATGAATTCTGCTTCAATCTTCTCCCTTTCTGAAGGCTTCAACTTCTGCTGAAGAGACCTGCTCAATGTGCTGAAGTCAAAAACAGGCCCTTGTGATGATGGCCCAGTGTCCATTGGGTCGGCAACTGTTGGAATGTCTATATGTTCTAGTTCGCATTTCTCTAGTATTTCTTGCTTATGCAAATTCAACTGCTCAATCAAATTCTCCTGCGAATTCCACAACAATGAAAATTTTAAAAATGGGAACCCTTAAATATAGTGTTTTTCCCCTGGAATATTCCAAGTTTTGAACAGCCAAGATAATAGAGGAAGAGCCCAGTAAGTCACAAAGGAAAGATAGCCTTTACAAACCTTTGATTTTATTACACGATTACTCTTGCCAACACTACTTGTGGCACTAGAGATCTTTTCCTTCCATTCATCAATAATCCTCTCGCATTCCTCTGATTTCAACTTCCATTCTAATACATAAAAGATAACATGAATTAGAAAAGTTCAGATGACCGCAAGAGAATCTTTGGGCAGAGAGAGATAGAGACAGAATGGGAAGCTGATAATTACAGTGAATAACTGGAAATAAATAAAATATTAGTGTCTTGAGAGTGAATTTGGAGTGCATTTGCAGAAAGTGCCGAGTAATAGAAAATGTTTGCAAGCATTACTCTGCTTGTAAAATGATGAGTCCAATAAAAATGTTCCAAAATTACCTTCTCTAGATTATATTCAACATAAGCTAAGTACGTTATCAGCTTTCAAAATTATTGTGGCTTTTGCTGTAGAAAGGCCACAACCATAATCGACTGCAAATACTTCTTTATGGAGACTGAGACTATCAAATCATTCTGTATATTCACACTAGTAGCTCAAGGTGTTTGTCAGTATAACACACCACTAAAACTGAAACAAAGATATCAAAATCTGGGAATACCTTCTGCATCCTTTTGTAAATCTTGAATCTCAGAATTCGCCTTCTCCATTGCTGATTTCAATCCTTTCTCCCGTTCTTCAACCTCTTTTAATGATTTTTTCAAATGACCGATTGTTGTTTCTAACTTGGTTATGCGTGAACCCACATCACGTTTCTTTTCATATTCCAATCTAGCAATACCATATGTATATGTAAGATAAATGGCAAAAAGGGGAGGTCTACGTATTAAGAGTGAATACAAAAGTCAATGGCCAAAAAAACATAGAATCTACATGAAAGCTTATGAGTAGGCAATTATAATCTATTCAACTAGCTGAACAAACTGTTCTTACTACAAGGAAATACAAATTTCTGGAATTTCTTTGCTTGCAGAAATGACCTTTCCTATTTTTCTATGACTTTTTAGAGCTTCATCTTTCCTCCTATATTCTTAATGGATTGTATATATAAAGGAAAAGACATAGTAGGCACTTCTTAATCAGACAGCTTCACAAAATTTTCATGTCTACGCCTTTACAACAATCTAAAGGCATTAGAACAGTTTGCAGGGGTAATGATTTCCCAACCAAGACCAGGCCCTTAAAGAGTGTATTTCTCATATCAAAGAATGAAAGTATCTGTACATGCCGGTTTTATCATTGTTCAATACTCATCAAAACCATGACCTCTCAGACTCTGCGGTAATCTTCATAACTCCAGTGTCCGGACAAATTTCTCTGAAATCAAATATCTAAACAAATCTGGATCTTCTATTTCATTTCTCACATAATAGTGCACCGTTAATCAACATAACATGGACACAGATCAACCATAATTCCTTTATGTAAAACTTAAACTGGAATACTAGATCAAGACTAACACAGCTCAATGGATAAGAAACTTCAGATAGTTGATAAAGGAGATACACCTGGATCTAATTATGTCAAATCAACAATCCATATGTTAAGAGAACAAATTCCAAGTGATACATACTGAGATCTGAGCTTTGACTGCTGGTTATGCAAGCTGAGTCTTTCTGCGGAAACCTGTTCCACTACTTTAAGCTGGTTTTCTTCATATTCACGAATATTTTTTACACCAACAGACTCACTGAATTTCTTGTAAATCCGGTCAACAATATCATTGATTCTGTTTTCCAGTGAGAGAATCTTAGACTTCCTTGAGGTAATATCATTTTCCAGCTGTAAAGTGACAAAAGGTTAGGCATCCAAGAAAAGTAAACAACAGTA
>JAYMSP010000841.1:0-40400 GCA_036897095.1 Plantago elongata | reverse complement strand
TGTTGGAGGGTGGGGTGGTCCGTAGAGTATGAAATTATATTTGTAAAATAATAATTTTTATGTCTTTGGTGTTATGACGTGACACATACAATAGTGTAGTTGAAAAAATAAAAACCAAAATGTGAAATTTATAGAATAATAATTTTTTTGTATGTGTGGTGGACACATGCGACAACCCATTTGATTGTGTTGGATTTTGGTTCGAATTTGAGAGATACAATTTAAAGAAATACATGTATGTTACTATTAATTAACAGGTCAGTACAATATGACCCGATACAAAATATATACGTTATCAATCGTCGGGTCTCGAAGGGATAAATGTTGGATCATACATCTTTCAAACCGTGTATGTTATGAGCAGTATTTTTACAGTTTATATAGTTATCATACATGAAGACCCAATATATAATAGTGTGTGAAGAAGGCATACCCGTCGACATTATGACCGTCATTATTTCCATAAGTTTGATTACCTTTTTTTTTTCGATTGATTTATTTTGTCTTTCCCTTTCTATTAATTTATTATCAAAAGTAAATTATACCGTGACATCGTCACAGGTTAGTACTAGTTATTTTTAAATCTTAAAATGAATAGAAGAGAAATGATTTTGACTTTTGAATAATAAGGAATAAACAAGATGACTCTTTAACTTCTAAAATTATTCAATACATGTTGGTTTTTATGTTAAACTCAGGTTCAATATAAAGAAGAAATACATCACACCATTCAATTTCATAAAGTTGAGGGAGCAAAGTATTTATGGATGTTATTTATTTACAAGACAAACAATGCTATAGCAATATAATCACAATGTTGTTGCGAAAGTAGTTGTATTCGTTATTTAGACTTTTATAGTATCAAATCAATGCAACAATATTTAGTTATAATGTTGTAGCAAGAATCATCGTATTTTCTGGTATCATCAATCAAATGGCAACATCAAAACAAAAACATTGCTGCAACATTGTTTATTGTGAATTATTTGCAGGTCGGCCATGGCCACTTAAATATAGTGGATGTGGGATTTTTTCGGATCATCATCTAAATTCGTCAATATCTGATAGTGGATGTCTATTGATTCCGGTGGTGCTTGAGGTGGTTGTCGGATTCCGATGTGTTTAAGGACTTGAGGTGGTCGTCGGAATCCGGTATGCCTAAGGTGGTCGTCGGAATCCGGTAAGTGGAGGAGGGTGGTCGCCGGATTTCGATAAGTGGAGGAGGGTGGTCGTCGGATTCCAGTCAATGGAAGATGGCAGAATATAATTTTAATTATGAATTGAAATAATTAATTTAAACTACTTAAATAATATTTAATAAAAAAAATATATTATATTATATTACAACATCGCACTACGTTATTATGCGACAGTATGATACACCATTACATTAATAATTAATCAACGGATGAGATTAAATTTAAATTTAATTTAATAATTAAAATGGATGTATTATTATTACTTCTATTTTTATCCATAACTTTCATTCTTTTCCACACATGTTGCGATCATGCATTCATGGAGGAGACTTAGAATCTGTCAGCAAGTCCCAGCTTCATAAATATGTCAATGGTATTCTTCCAATAGAAATGAATTGAGTTTATGATGGGTCTTTAGTGTTTAAATGTGTCGTTTCGATACAATAATTCCTCGCTATATTTATGTCCAGCAAACCAATGTAAGCATTATACTCCTTCCATTCCAAGTATTTCTTTTTATAAAACTGAACATAAATATTAAAAAAAAATAGAAGAGATGGTAATAAAGTATTAAAAATGATGATAAAGCAAGAAAATAATTAACAAATTGTTTATTATCATAAATCCATCTTCGTGTAAATGAGAGTTTGCGTTACTTTCAAACTTTTGTTTAGAAAAACAAATTTTATATGAAACATTTGATAGTACTACTATTCTAGAATAAGCAAGTTCTCGGATTCAAGTCTTATGGATGTAAAAAACAAATAGTTAGGAGAGCCGCACCCTAAAAAGGATCCAACAGTGTTCGATTGAATTAGTCGTATATAGTGGATACCAACATAAATCGAAAAAAAAAGTATTCTAGAATTGGTTAATTATGTTAGGAGTCAAACTCTTTGTGATTCCGTTTCCGTTTTTTCGATACAATTTGAGGTTTGTTTCATTTACGTCGATTCTCTCGAAATATAAAAGAAATAAGGGCCTGATTGGTATAGAATTTGAATGGGTATTTTGATGAATTTTGGTGAAATTGTGTTTGGAATGAAATTGAAATGGGGGTATTTAAAATGTATTTTAGGCCAAATCACTCTTCATCGAACCAAATGGACCGATTACAATTGTATAGCAATCTGCCCCTAAAGGATCTTGATTAAACTTTCATTCTTGTCCATCCGCATTAGGATCATGCATTTAGGGAAGAGACTTGGAATAAATATGTCCATGGTATGGTTCCACTTGAAATGAATGAGTTTATGATGAGCATTAGTGAACTGATTGGTATAGAATTTTAGTGGTCGTTTTAGATTTTTTATGTACAAAATATTCGATTTGGGTGAGGAGATGGCTGCTTCAGTGATATAACAAACATGGCCTCAAATATTGCATGGTTTCGATACAATTATTTCAAACTATTTTCTCCATCCAAACCGACGTAAATATTCTATAATTTATATTATTGAAGAAAATTGGTAGTAAATCCAAAGTTTCAATATCATGATGAAGACGGGAAAACGATACTATACAGTTTAATGAGTTGATTATGATTGGTGTGATTAACATTTTGTGAAGTATAGTAACCGACTAAAAATAGAGTAATATGGATTAGTACTTGGCTTGCAAATGTTTGATATTTTGGTGCAAACAAGTCAATGGGCATTTCTTAAGGCGTAACCGACGGTAACCACTGCTAGGTCCAGGTTGCAAGAACTACTTGCTACCTAATGTTCATTATGCAACTAACACTGCAATAAATATATACTATGTCACTTTTAATATTCTACCTAAATTTACATGTATATAAATTGGTTAGAATGTTCATTCAATACCATTAAAAGTAAACATCAACTATTCAACTCAATAAATCAAATTCGTCGGCAGTAGTAATTATATGCATTTGGGTTGTAAAAAGGTTGCTACTTTTGGTTTATTTTCGTATCAGGGTCCCTAGTGCCGAGTGGGCCTCATGGAAGTCTCTTCTAGGCATCATGACCATGGCATTTCAAGTCACAAACTTTGTGGGTGTCCAGTTATAAGGGTCGGATTCGTTGAGAAATAGAGGGACAAATATTGATATAAATGTTAAAACTGAAAAGCATAGTGACTTCTTCAAAGTGAAAAATCACAAAGCTTGTTTCTCAATTAGACGTGTGATTTGGGCCAAATACAGAATAGTCCCGCACGACCCGACACGCTTAAAAGCCGGCCCGACCGGTTTAATATTTTGTCCGACACAGCCCGTGTCCATTTAATTTATGAGTTCTTAAATCTGAAATGAATCTGTTCGCAATATTCTTTTTAATATGTTCGGGCCCGGCCCGGCCCGTGATCAGGCCCGCCTGACCCACAAATTTAATGGGTTGTGGGCCGTGCCGAGCCTTAGATTTATCAAAAAAAACTGATCGGACTAGCACGGTTAAAATAATGAACCGGCACGGCACGACCCATAAATGGGCCTGGCATTAGCGGACTGGCCCGGTCCAACCCGGGCCGAATTCCACCCATATTCTCAATTAATGAACATTCCTAAATAAACTGCATCAAATAAACCAAAAATCTTTTATCTTGTGTGAATGTTTTGATATATTGAATGGGTTCTTTGAATTTATTCTATTACATTTTAAAACATTGTAAACACGTAATATAATTTAAAGGTATAATTTTTTTAATAAGAAAGGAGGAAAATGCTAAATTTTGGGTGGGTCTCATTGTCATTAGCATAAATCCATAAACTCTACACTGTTAGTTTTATAATGCCAGATTTCATAAATCAATCCACTTTGCATCTGTATTGAATTTTGTTGTAACAATTGTTGTCTGTTACTTTACCTGAGTTAATTCGTCTCCTTTTTTACTCCTACTACATATTTAACTACTCACTGGTCATTCACCGTAAACTAGTTTCAAATTTGATTTTGGTTGATGTATAAATGTTAAAATGGGACAAATGAATAATAAATAATATGGTTAAAGAAAGTGATATATACTGGTATGTCTACCTAAAAGTTTGGATGTATGCCCATACAACATCTTATCATGTCATATATATCATATGACTCAGGGAAAAGTTGTAGCAGCTTCAACTAGACTAGGTGGTGTCACATCCACGTTATGTCTTACAGTCTTTGTTTCACTTCTCGCGTCCAACCGATTTAACCTACTCCCTTCGTTACAACTTCAAGGCCTTGGGGAATTAAGCGCCAAAAATTCAAAACAACTATTGTAACATTTAAGTACCAATAAAATATAATAAACTACAAAAACATTACCTCCAAAATAAGTATTTTGTAGGTTTTTCAAATAAAATGATACATGTGAATTGACATATAGAATTTCAAGATTGATGTTCATTGAAATGTATAATTTGTTAAATATTAACTTTTAATTAAAATTTTTGTAAGTAATACACAAAAATTTATATAAAATATAAAATTTATGATATTGAAAAAAAAAATGTTATTATTTAATTACAAAAAATATTTAAAATGCATAAAAATATGTGAAAAACTTTAGAAGAACTATAAAAATATAAAATAATGTACAAAATTGTGATTTTTAAATTTTTTTTATCAGAATTGCAAAAAGAAGTATGTTATTTTTTAAACAGATTATAAACTATCTTAATAATGCAATAAATGTGATTTTTTTTAAATTATAAAAATATGTTTAAAATTTTTTGGTAACACACCATAATTGGCTAGTTTGCATACAGACTACAATACTACTACAAATGTATGTATGCTAGCACCAAATTATTTTACCTAATCTCTTAACAATATGTTTAAATACTACTTATAAACAAGTAGACAAAACAAGTGCACATCGTTTTTCTACAATCCAAAACGGCCCGTCCAATCGGATATTAAAGAAATAAATAAAAAATATTATGAAATAATAAATAATTAAAATAAAATGTATAATGAAAAAATTAATAGTACATAATATGATATCACATCCACTTTTGTAATTTATAACACCGTCGAAACTTGATGGGTATCAAAAAAATATATATAAACATGTCTCGATACATCACATTTATTTTTTAAAAGGTACGTAAAAAATAAATACTCCCTCCGTCCCTAATTTAAGTTTCCATATTTCTTTTTGCGCCGTCCCTAATTCAAGTTCCCGTTCTTATATTTAAAAATATTTAAACTCCACAACCCATTATAATAATCTAAATATTTAAACTCCACAACCCATTATAATAATCTAAATATTTAAACTCCACAACCCATTATAATAAAGTGTATGAAGATGTGGTTCGAAAACAGAGAGTAGAAAGAAATCTGCTGAGCAGAGGGTGGACCTCGGTCGTTAAGATTTTGTTTGCCCTGCTCTGGTGCTTACGGTTAACAACAAACAGTCTTCCAAGATAGAACACCAGAAAGTTAGAATTCTAGTACTGAATTACTAACTTGACAAACTAAGCAGAATAGAAAGTTCAGGCTATGTAGAGAGAAAGTAGACAAGGAAAGAAGGATTGGATTCAGTATGTTAAATTCGAACCATGGGGGGGTCCTATTTATAATGAAATGAGATTGTGATAGCACCAAACCCTCGGATGTCTTATAAATCTTTATTCCTAAGATTAAATCCGGCACAGCCAAGTCTTTCATGTCAAAGTGTTGCTTCAATATTTGTTTGGTTCTCATGATCAATTCTAGACTACTTCCATTTATCGAAAAGCCTTTTGATCTCAATATGTTGTCAAACTAATTTGCGTGCCACTGTTTAGGAGCTTGCTTAAGTCCATACAATGACTTTACAAGGCAACACACCTTTTGTGCACAGTCGAAGACTCCAAATCTCTTCAATACGTCTTCAACGTAATGAGATTGTAATAGCACCAAACCCTCGGATGTCTTAGAAATATGTATTCCTAAGATTAAGACCGCCACACCCAAGTCTTTCATGTCAAAGTGTTGCTTCAACATTTGCTTGGTTCTCATGATCAATTCTAGACTACTTCCAGTAATGAGCATGTCATCTACGTATAAACATATCATGACAAAGGACTCAGGGTTAACTTTTACATAGATACACTTATCGCATTCATTTATCGAAAAGCCTTTTGATCTCAACGTGTTGTCAAACTTTGCGTGCCACTGTTTAGGAGCTTGCTTAAGTCCATACAATGACTTTACAAGGCGACACACCTTCTTTTTCTTTTCCTGGAACCGCGTACCCTTCAGGTTGTTCCATGTAGATCTCCTCTTCCAACATCCAATTGATGTATCTCAAGACCACGTAGCACGCTATGAATACTCTAATGGAAGTTAATCTTGACACATGAGAGTATGTGTCAAAATAATCAAAACCCTCATTCTGTCTGTAGCCCTTGACCACTAGACGAGCCTTGTATTTAGCAATGGTTCCATCTACTTTATACTTGCGTTTGAGTATCCACTTGCAACACAGAGGTTTATTTTCTGGAGGAAGATCAACCAATTCCCAAGTATGATTATTCAGTAAGGATTCCATTTCACTCTCAATGGCTTATTTCCAAAGAGCTGCGTCAGGGTTCGACGTCGCCTCTTGGATTGTCTATGGTTTGTTTTCCACCATGTAGGTAAGAAAATCAAGACCAAAGTCCTTCTCAGTCCTTGCCCTCTTACTCCTCCTTGGTTCGACATCAGGAACCTCAACATTCTCTTGATGTGGACTTTCAGGTTCTAAAAGTGTAACTTCAGGAGCTACATTCTCTGGAGGAGGTGAAACTTCATGTTCTACAACCTTCTCGGGAGAAGATGAACCTTGAGGTTCAACAACATTCTTGAGAGAAGGTGGACCTTCAAGTTCTGGCGTAGAGCCAGTTGGTTCAGGTACCCCCACATTTGAGCCTATTGCAGTTTCATAATCTCGTTTACGAGAGACTACTTCTTTCGTTTCCTTCCTAGAAAAAACGTCTTCAAAGAAATTCACATTCCTTGATTCAATGACTGTACGCTCATGGATATCTGGTATCAGTGACTTATGCATTAAGAAGCGATAAACATTATTGTTATTTGCATATCCTATGAATATACAATTCACTGTCTTGGGTCCAATTTTGATTTGCTTTGGTTTAGGTATCTCTACCTTAGCCAAGCAACCCCACACTTTCAAGTGTTTGTATGATGGTTTGTGACCCTTCCATAGTTCATATATGGAGTAACATCACTATTTTTCCGGGGTATTCTATTAAGAATAGTAGTAACCGTGAGAATAGCCTCCCCCCACAAATTCTGGGGTAAACCAGAATCAATTAATAGTGCATTCATCATCTCCTTGAGAGTGCGGTTTTTGCGTTGATTAACACCATTAGATTGGGGTGAGTAAGGTGCAGTAGTTTGATGAATGATGCCAAACTGAGTGCAATATTCTTCAAATGGTGATCCATACTCTCCACCTATATCACTTCGAATTACCTTAATTCGAGTACTGAGTTGGTTCTCAACTTCAGTCTTGTAATGTTTAAATGCTTGTAAAGTTTCATCTTTACTTCTTAATAAATAAACATAACAATACATTGTGCAATCGTCATTAAAAGTGACAAAGTACTTTTTCCGTCCTCTAGTTTGCACAAACTTCAAATCACACAAGTCGTTGTGGATTAATTCTAGAGGAGTAGTGGTTTCCTTTACTGAATGAAATGGTGTCTTAGTCAATTTTGCTTCCACACAAACTTCGCACTTAAGGCAAATGATTTAATCTGATTAACTTTCGAATTGAGTTGTAGTTTGTATGTCCTAATCTATTGTGCCATAAATTAGGAAATTCAGACAAGTAGGTAAAGCTGTTTATTTCATTGCTCTCAAAGGAGCGGAGTACATATATAACATACATTTTGAAGAGCACATCACTGATGTAGCCCTTTCCTACAAACTGACCATTCTTCAACATTACAAACTGACTCGACTCAAAAGTAATCTTAAATTCTGCTTTGACCAACAGAGGTCCAGACACCAAGATCTTGCGTATGTCTGGGACATGCATCACTTCATTCAGTATTAGCTCCTTCCCCATGTACAACTTCTTGTTCTTCACCGACATGTAGGTGGAGAAGGCACCCTTATGAGAACAGATGTGTCGGGTTGCCCGTGTCCATCCACTAAGTCCTTGGATTCTCAACCAAGTTTTCCTCCAGGACCAAAACAGTAAAGGAGTTCACCAGGTCCTCTACCATAGGTTCTTGCTTGGCCTCAACAGTGTTGGGCTTCTCCTTTTTGAGGGAGTTGCAGTCCACCTTCATATGTCCTGGCTTCCACAATTGAAGCACTTGCCCTTGATCTTCCTGGACGTGCTTGGATTCCGGGAGGTCCCTACATTCCCTTGGGACTTAACGTCCCGTCGCGCTACTTGCGCTTCTTCTGGGAATTTCCCTTGGACTTTCCCTTCGAATCCACCAGGTGAGCCTTGGCATCCATGGGCTGCTTGCCCTTGCCCAAAGACTTGCAGTTATCCTCCTGGATTTGAAGCTTAATGATCAACTCCTCGAGTTTCATTTCCTTCGTCTTTAGTTTGAGAGAACTCATAAACTCATTCCACGACGGAGGGAGTTTCTCAATCAATGACGCAACCAGGAAAGCTTCATTGGGCTTCATGCCCTCATGTTCCAACTCAGGGAGAATCATCCAAAACTCTAGAACCTGACTCATAACTGTCTTAGAGTTATTCATCCGGAAGTTCAGAAACTTCACCACAATGAACTTTTTCGTACATGCATCTTGTGCACAATACTTGCGATCCAGTTTTTTCCACAATTCTCTTGCGGAACTGACTTCGCAGAAAGCAGTATAGTGGGCATCAAAAATACCATTCAGAATGTAATTCTTTCAGAGAAAGTCGATGATGCTAGGCCAGTTGCCTCTTCTGGTTCTCATCATAGACGGCTTGCACTACATCCGTAGCCATAACATTTTCCTCAACCTCTTGCAGAATTGAAGGAGCAGGAGGGTAGGCAGTGAGGAAATTCACCAGCCCAATGGTAGTGAAGTAGAACTTCATCTTCTGTTTCCATTGCTTGAAATTCGTCCCCTTGAATTTCTCTGGTTTCTCCCCATGAACAACAGGAGCAGCAGTCCAGATAGCAGTAACATCAACAACATTAGACATCTTCGATACAGTTTACAAAGTCTTAAGTTGTTGGTTCTGGAGTGGGTGTATGAAGATGTGGTTCGAAAACACAGAGTAGAAAGTAATTTGCTGAGCAGAGGGTGGTCCTCGTTCCTTAAGACTTTGTTTGACCCGCTCTGGTGCTTATATTTAACAACAAATAGTCTCCGAAGATAGAACATCAAAAAGTTAGAATTCTCGCACTGAATTACTAACTTGACAAACTAGGCAGAATAGAAAGTTCAGGCTATGTAGAGAGAAAGTAGAGAAGGAAATAAGGATTGGATTTTGTGTGTTACATCCGAACCTGAGGGGTCCTATTTATAATTGGGAAGAGTTGCAATCTGATTAGATGCGGCCTTTTGCGAACATGTCCATGCAGAGACATAAATTCGAACAGACACAACTTTCGAATTTTTCTGTTCAGACATATCCTTTTGAGTGAAAGGTTAAATCCGTTCGTTGAATGCACAGATTCGTTCTGCAAAGTCCAACCGAGGTGGGCCTCTTTTTTTTGAATATCCTTTGGGCCTGACCATACACAATATGTCTCTGGTCCAAAAAGATTATACTCAGCTCTAGACCGCGACCTGCGAATCCATAGACCCTGGACCCTATGACCCGGGCCTGGCAGAGCAAGGCGGGTTCGTGTAGGAGCACCTAGGTCACCCCCCTTCAAAAGCATGGGTGCTCCAAGGGCCCAAACTTTAGTCTTATATTTAATTCCTTCTTTCTTAATTTTAACCATGTGAAACTTCTCTCATTCATATTCAATGCATCAACCAATATACTTTGTGCTTCAATTATTTTTTCAACTTTTAATGAATTTTAGTAATTCTTTTTTAAATATAATCTATCATTATAATAGATTATACATGTACCAAACTTCATTTCCTACGTGTAAGGACTTTATTAGTTTATGTGCGAATACATCTCATTTTTAACTAAAATTGTAACAAATTCTTCTAGCCAGCTTATTAACATAAGCTGGGTGTCTGAGTAACGTTTGATGATGAAGATTGGGGCATGATATGATCTGGAAAATAACATGAGTGAAGGAAGAGTCACGTTGATTACACGTGTAGCACGTGTGAAGTTAATCATGCATGACCCTAGATTTTAGACACTTGGAATGAATTATTACTCTTTCTTTTATAAGAAGAGGCACGAGCCATAACACCCATATCTCAGACAAAACAATTATTATTCATCAGATATTACCGGAGTTAATCCACATGATTACCATCTAAAAGTGGTGATTAATACTACTTTAATTTGTTTCAGAGACATTTGCCAGACATGTAAAAGTGGATTTATTGATAAAGACAATTGGCGGGTCTATAGATCACACCTCTGCGCTTGTTACAACACAAAAACTAATGATGGAATTCTTTGAATATTGGGAATTTGGATTTTGGAGGGTAACAATTTCAAAACTGTAATTAACCATTTGGATATCGAACAAGTTTAACTGATAGACTATTTAATACTAATTAGACATATCTATATTTATTAGAGCTATCGTTAGATTAGTCTTATTCGTCTAATTCTTAATTAGATTAGATTCTTAATTAAATTAAACATAACTTCTCATATTTTGTATATACTCTACATCATTCTATGAATAAACACGATTAATTATTCAATAGTCTTACATTAACAATGACATGCCTTTCGGTGATTGGTCTATAAAAAATGAAAGATAAGGTTATTCACAATGTGGTGGTAGGAACCATGGCCTCATGCCCATCTTCGGCGGAAGAACGAGACGTTGCTGATTACTTGTTAGTGTTCATGACATTGATGAACCTCCAAATCTAATGAAGTAGCCCGGAGTTGAGTCACAGGTCATGACACACCCACTCCATCCTGCATCATAAAATGCATGGAGAATTAACTTTCATGACATTAGGGAAGATACCTTGTCCACAATTCGTTATTAGATAACGAATTATATGAAAATCAACATTCATACGAGATTGGTGTGATCGAATAATAAACTGGTACAATAAATTGACAAAAAATATCAAGCGTCAAAATTGATCAACATGGCGACGATATCGATGAGCATAAACTTCAGGTTGTCGTCATTATCAGAAAAACGAGTGTTTTGTTCTATAAAAAACGCATCAGGGCGACTTCCCCACATCATGCTTTCTCTCAAAATATCAAATGTATAATTTGGATGACTCAATACAATCCCATCAGAAAACTAAAATACTCCAATACTAAAAAGATACTACAAAGCTCCAAGATCCTACTAAAGTGGTCATTAAGAAATTTCTTCACTACAACAATGTGCTCCTCTATTTCCAGCCAAAATCACTTCATCAATATCTATTAAGGAAAACAAACAAGTGGTGTTTCTTCATATTTAGAGTCCAACGTCAAATGATCGGCCTTTAATTGATGGATTCTAATTTAACTCTAGTAAACCTTTTCTTTTTTAATGCAATTTCTACGTATTATTAAAGGGCAAAAAGAAAATCACAGAGTTTATAAGAACCCGTGTACAATTCCACGTCAATACAACAACCAAATCGCACAAAAATCACTACAAAGTAAACTCTAATCCAAAAAATAAAAATTACTAATACATTAACCATGCTGCTAGTACCAGTTTTGTCCAAATCCATAAAAAGAGCCAATTTAGCATCCAAACATCCATTATGATTTCAATCAAGTGAACTTGTTGTACCAATTTTGTGAGGATTGCTCAAGAACTTGTGCAATTTATAAATTCGTGTATATCTTTGTTTCATTTGTTGTGAAGATAAAATTAAAGATGATTGACAAAATAAAATTAAAATAGAAACATAGAATGAGGCGGAAAAAGTTTGATGGGGAGGGTTTTTCTTTTTACTGAGTTTTATACACAGAAGTTGGAAATGCTCTGTAATTGAGAGTTACTAGCGTGAGATTGATTTAACCCTGCAGGTTCACGCAAGAAGAGAAGAAAGGTTCCTCGACTTGAGAGCATAACAAGATGAGCTTCTGCACCGACATTTCACAATTGACGAGGAGGAGCAGTGAAAGATACTCACTGGCCACTACTTTTTCTTTTTTATAAATAAACAGACTTTTTTATTTTATTTTATTTTTTAAACTTCCATTTATGAAAAATAAAAAAGATAGAAATAGAAAGAGAACATGGAACAGAATGCAGTTGAGTTGGGTTAGGCAGGCAGTTGGTCCATTACCATTTGCTTCTTCTTCCTATATTTCCACTCCTACTTCATCTTCTTCCCCAATTCTTCTTTCTACACCTCACATATCATATTCTCCCGTTTTTTCTCTACAAATACTCTACCAGACAGTGACATTCCTTCCACTCCCATTCCACCTCAATCATCACTTCACCAATACTACTAATCACATTACGTTTCTGGGTTTCTTCTTACCTCTTCAAAGAGCTTTCTTGTCCTTGTTTTGACCCAAAGATTCGATATTTAGGATCTGTGTTTCTTCAGATGGGTTTTTGCTTAATTTAAGCCCATCAAGATTAAAATTAAGCAAGGGTTAATTACACACTAGTGATTGATTGATTTGGGAGAATTGGTCAAGGATGTCTTGGAAGAACAGAGGATCATTGGATTCAGCTCCTTATCCAAGAAATGTTCTTTCAAGAAAACTCACTATTTTCCTCTGTATTGGATGCTTCTGTGCTGGGATGCTCTTCACCGACAGGTTTTGCAACTTTTTTATTTTTGTTTATTTATGTATTTTTAATTTGGTGGAAATTGGCATCTTAATCTCTCAAAGAGGAAATTTAATAATTAGCTGGTCATTTAATATGTTGGTTATAAAAATGGAGACCCAAGGTATGTGAAATGGTAATCATAATGGCTATCATGGCAATTCTATGGATAGGAGTTCTATAGTACTTGGTTGATTATATTGAAATAAATAGTACTAAAAAATAGTAAGTGTAAAAGTTTGAGATAGTGCTACTGCTAATGATGATGATCTGTGCTTAAAATGAAGATGGTGTTTTTGATGACTTTTTTTTTTTTTTTTAGCTTACACAAATTCTTTCCCTCTTTCTGAAGATGTTAGATTTGGCTGAAAACTTGACTTTTAGAATTAAGTTTTTGTTAGGGAAATATATTATGGACCACATGAGGGATAAAGATCCAGAAATTTTGTAGAAAGGTTTAACTAGGTCAGTGGAACAGCCAAATTTAATTGTAATGATGAATTTCGACAAAGTTCTTTTTTTTTTTTTTTGTCTGGGGACCTATTTCGAGATATATTCTCTTGGATAAAAGGCATAAGTTTCTTCTTGTTTTCGAATAATCAAAGTTTGGGCACTTGTGAAGGATTGATTCTTGCTAATCGAAAGTTGCCTTCTGAAATCTCAAGAGACTGTAGCTGAGACTTGTATTCTTTTGCTTGCTATCTCAGTATTTTCTCTAGCTGAGAGTCTATCTTACGCTTGTATTTGGACAAATTGTTTTTACAGGGGAAGACTTGTCTTTACCTTGTGAAAATTTAAAACTGTTCTGCGCCATTATGTTGTATATTAACCTTCCATTATAAATTCACAATGACGGAAGAGTTTAGCGTAACAGAATGTGGTGAACTTCTCCATTTGAACTTTGTCGTTTACTAACTGCATGTTAGATCACCCGTCTTAGTGGCGATTTGTAATTGGTCTACACTCGGTTGGAACTAAATCTTGCGTAATAATGACATGTGCATTTAGAATAACAGAATAGTGGAAACTTTTCGGTTACAAGTTTGTCGTTTACTAATGGCATGCAATTTTGAGCTTTCGTATGTGCTTATTTGAGTTTGTTGTTTATAGAATGTGGACAGTACCAGAAGCAAAAGATATATCGCGGTCGACAGGGGTTGTGGATGATAAGCTTAGCTTAGTTTCAGATGGTTGTGATCCAAAACTTGTGAGTATTTGCACTATAACTGTTTAATATTTATTCTCATTCTTAACACGAAGATGTTGCTGAAGCAGTGAACTTTTTAAGTACAGTATCTCTTTTCATGTTATAGAGATTAGAGAGACAGACTTAATTTATTAATGCGTACTGTTTCTTCTATGTTTAATCTTATCTAGAAAAGCGCAAAAGCCGAGTCCAGGAATACAATAAGTGATGCTTTGAAGACAAATGATATACAGTAAGCCCCTTCAGGCCTTAAAATATTTTGCGTTTGTTATCAGTGCAAACAGAAACCTTAGCTAGCTACAACACACAGGAGACTGGACAAAACAATATCAAACTTGGAGATGGAATTAGCTGCAGCAAGGGCAGTACAGGATTCCTTGCTCAGTGGTTCTCCCTTATCCGAAGACGTGAAGATTCCTGAATTGACTAAAAAAAGGAAATACTTGATGGTGGTGGGCATAAACACTGCTTTCAGCAGTCGAAAACGAAGAGACTCTGTACGTGCAACATGGATTCCACAAGGTTCTTTTTAACTTTACTGATTCTTTTCTTTTCATTAAAAAAAGAAGAAAGTTTAGGCTCTATCCTCTCTTCGCCACAGAACCTTGTGCACTGTTCATTGAATTAATGAAATTATTCCTTCTTGTTGGCAAACTAGGAGATAAACGCAAAAAGCTTGAGGAAGAAAAGGGCATTGTAATTCGATTTGTGATTGGGCACAGGTTGGGCCATAATACACTTTATCTTCATTTCGATTACGAGTATTCTCATTCCGTTTTCACATGCACATGTAGCTTTTCATGGAATGATATCTGATTTTTTTATATTCTCTCACTTGTCGCCAGTGCAACATCAGGAGGTATTCTTGATAGAGCTATCGAAGCTGAAGACAGGAAACATGGAGATTTTCTGAGATTGGTAATTTTATAGTACTCGTCTTCTGTGCCCCTTCCTCAGACTTCCCAAATATTTAAATGCTTTGTTTGTGCACCTGCAACTGAAAACCAATATGCTTCTATTGTGGCAAGTTAGGCGTATGATACTAAATTACTGACCCATTATTGTTCAGGATCATGTCGAGGGTTACCTAGAACTATCAGCCAAGACAAAGACGTATTTTACGACTGCAGTTCAAATGTGGGATGCAGATTTCTACGTTAAAGTTGATGATGATGTACATGTAAATATAGGTATATACTTAGCAATAGCCTTGTCAGATTCTAATATTTTTAGATATATTGACTTTATGATGTTTCTCACGCAGCAACCCTGGGGGCAACCCTAGCAAGGCATCGTTCAAAGCCGAGGGTGTACATTGGATGCATGAAATCAGGCCCCGTCCTGGCACAGAAGTAAGCATGAGAACGTTCTATTTATGGATTAAGTTATTACTATCACGCCATAAATGTTTAGTAGTCTGGTATACTCATATTCATTACTGGTCCTTGGTTTATCCTGATAGGGGAGTAAGATATCATGAACCTGAGTACTGGAAATTTGGGGAACAAGGAAACAAATATTTCCGTCATGCTACAGGCCAACTCTATGCTATATCTAAAGACTTGGCTACTTATATATCAATTAACCAGTGAGGATTTACCTTTGGCCTGTTTCTGGTGTTTCTGTTATTTAGTTTGTCAGTTTATAACTGAATGCTCTTTTCAGGCATTTGCTGCACAAATATACGAATGAGGATGTGTCGTTGGGATCTTGGCTCATTGGGCTGGATGTAGAGCATATAGATGACCGCCGATTATGCTGTGGGACACCACCAGGTATGAGAAACTGCAAATATGTGTGGTAGCTGGACTATAACCTCAGTAATTAAAAGCATAGCTGTAAATAATAAGTGAGGAAATTGACTGGCTTGTGTGATAGGTGTTGAAATTGTCTAAGCATGTGAAACTTGTTAATCAAAATTTTAATCTGCACCTGCCACTTAACCAGAGTTTTATTTGTTTAGAAAGTCGACCATGCAGATTACTCTTAAGGCCATCCATTCCATTTTAGATATCTTCATTCATAAAGAATTTTCTCTTAGTCTTAGAGACCTACATGCGATCCCATACGGTGACACGATTTGCTCTGAAGCAAGAAAATATATAGGGACATGTTCTCAGGGGCGGCCCAGCCCAATAGGCATGTGAGGCCACCGCCTAAGGCCCAAAAATTTAGAAGGCCCCATATCTACATCTTAATCTTTAATTAGGTGCATAAATAAATTAGCTAAGTTCGAGTTAATAAATGAAGTAGATTTACTTTTAATAGGCAATTAAGTTTGATTAGATGAAGGATTGAATTTATCTTTATTAGTCAAAATCCGTTAAGAGTTAATAATTGCCTTGTCTCTTCATTTTCTATATTGAAACGGTAAAAATTATAATTCTGCTATTTAAATTCTAAACTAAATCTTGATTGGGTCTTTCATTTATTCCTTGCTGCCGTGTCAAAGTAATTTTGTTAAATCCAAAGTTTCTAAATAAAAATCACAACACATCTAGTCAACTACGTAAGAAAATACATTGTTTTCTCCTGGTTCATACTTCCCATCATCCTTTGGATTGGCAACTTTATGGATAGAAATTGATTTATTAAAAAACTTGAATACAAAAATTTGATAAGTAGTTTTGTACAAATGCAAGAAGTTTTTCGAATAAAGGACTCATTTTTATGTTCGTATTAAGCCCCCGAAGAAAGTTTGCCTCAGGCGCCCAAAAGAGTTGGGCCGCCCCTGCATGTTCTTAAGGTCTCATCAAGTTACCAAACTACACTAAATTCTTGCAATTACAGCTGCTATGTTGACACAACCTTAACTGAAACTGTAAGATAACATCTGCATATGCTCCACATTTTGGACTAGTCTATAGATTTATAGTTGGCATCATTATTGTTTTCGTTCTTCCAATAACTGAACCCGTTAAATTTATCTTCGATTTGGCCGTTGAATTATTCTTTAAATGGCACAAGTTTACAACATTATAGTGTTACTAATGCTTTCTGCTATTACTGAACTTTTACTGTGTGAGACTGTTACCCTTTGAACTCATTTGGAAACCACACTCTGTAATGTGGTGTTAAGCTGTGGTGTCATATTATCGTTTATGATGATACCATAAGTGTGCTATCTGATATGATTTGGTTTAGTAAGCTAATGTATAATTGCGCTATAGCCAACGACAAGAATAGTTCACTATTCTAGCATTTACCATAGTACCCTATTGTTAAGCAAGCACAAGTTGAGGATGTTTTCTCGAGTATTTACCATAATACCCTATTATCCGTGGAATGTATATCATGGTATCCCCATGAAAGTCGTAACAGACCACATGCAAATGCAAATACAAGTTCGACTCTCCATACTGGAGAAGTAGTTGATTAAGGTGGTTTGAAATGCCAAAAAGCGACAGAATGGTAATGATGTCACTGTGAGGCGTGAGCATGTACTTTTACCTTCATACGACAAAACTGCATGCCACAAATCTAACTCTAACTGCATATGGCATACCCAAAATATTGTACATGTGGAAAGAAAAAGTATAATACATATATCAATTTTCATGTTCAAAGCATAGAAGAATTCTCCGCGACCTATAGTGAAGAAGTATCGTGCAATAAATACGGCTGGTAATGTGGATTATGGAAAGTAAGATGCTTATTATTTTCTGTTTTTCCTCATGTGCAGATTGTGAGTGGAAAGCACAAGCAGGCAACATCTGTGTTGCTTCATTCGACTGGAGCTGCAGTGGAATTTGCAATTCTGCTGATAGGATAAAGGAGGTTCACCGAAGATGTGGGGAAGGAGAGAAAACACTGTGGAGCGCATCTTTCTGATAACCATTTCCTTGCAATCTGCATTTGCTACAAATAAATGGTAAATGTGGTATTGTTCCACAAAGTGCAGATTTGTTGTTCTGCATCACGTCAGGTCCTATCTCGGGACAGTGCTACGAGACTATAGGAGTCTTTTTCCTTTCTTTTTTGTATGTGTACGTAATATTTACATGTAACATGTATATGTGTGTGTAAGAGAGGGAGAGGGGCTATAATAGAAATCTTCTCTATTTTAGCTGAGGAGAAATTAATATTGTTATAGCAGAGCAGATTTACATAGGTTTTAGTGTTGAGTTTTGTTTTGCTGAAATGCTAGAAGTGATAGACTAATACTAATAAACCTGTATTTTTCAGCAATAACATGTGCTGTCTTCTGCAGTACATATTTTGCCTTCCGAATCTTGGAATAATGGCTATTAATCTTGTGTTTGATTGCACTTGTTTCCTTAGCATGGTGTTCTGAAGGGGAAACACTGATTTGTAATCTGAAATAGTATAAGTTACTAAGAGAGCAGTAATTCCGAAAACTAAGTCTTATATTTTGTGTATACTTGTAATGTCCGCTGTTGATTCACCATTCGAAGCCTATATTTTATGTAGACATGCTGAATTTTTTTAAGTACA
Organism: Plantago elongata; assembly: GCA_036897095.1. Taxonomy (NCBI): domain Eukaryota; kingdom Viridiplantae; phylum Streptophyta; class Magnoliopsida; order Lamiales; family Plantaginaceae; genus Plantago; species Plantago elongata. The sequence goes on along the minus strand of JAYMSP010000841.1, from coordinate 21,748 downwards.
ACAACTCCTCTAAGTTATAACTAACCCTATAGCCGACCTGGAAACATATTGAAAAGCCAATCTGAAATCGGAAACATATTAGAACACTACAGTAGACATGTACAAGTAGGCAATGGAATCAATCAACCTTTATGCTTACTATGTATTGATTCTGTCTGAATTAGAGATTCATTGGATTTCAGTTGTGCTATATGTATCCTGTCGGTGAAGCCTTAATTTTCTAGTATGTTTTTGTGGCTTTATCTCATCTGTCAGCACTCAATTGCTTCTACCCATCTTTTATCTACAATCTCTACGTGAACTGCAGTTTTTTGTCTTACCCTTCTTATCTCTGTATCTTTCAACTTTGGTTTGATCACTTTTGCAGCTCCCATGACACACACTCTACGAGCCAGGGTCGAGTCTCAAAACAAACGAAACAAGAAAAGTAAGCACGCCCATGACCATCAAATTCTTTCCGCAGGTGATCATCTCAATAACCTCTGGAAAAATCTTAGCACCTGATTGAAGGCGATTAATGCCAGGATATTCAAAGTTGTAGCGGAAAGAATTTGGACAATTAATGCTTGTAAATGTATGTGACATGGACGAAAGGTAGTATTACCAGAGGATATGGAAGTTGAAATTTTAGCACACTTGCCAGTGCAATCACTCCTGCGATTCAGGTGTGGTTCAAAGTCCTGGTGTGCTCTTATAGAAACTCCAACATTCATCAACAGACATCTTAGACAGCAGAAAAGAGGCGGCATCTTGTTAATTCTGCGATATAAAAAGACAAAGATGTACTTTCTTTCCACAATCCAGATTCTCCAAATCTTGACAAGTTGCACCCGAATCTATCTATCCCATTCCTGAAAGATATTGAATCTTCTTTTCTTGGTAAAACTAGTGTGTATATCCCACCACGAGTTTATGTTTGGGGGCCATTCAATGGCCTTGATGTCATAAGCCATCATTATGAGAGGTTCAATTTATGCAATCCGGCTTTGAAGGAATTCAAACTCCTTCCAGCATGTCCCTACGCTTCGCCACCAGGGCATGGTGAAGGATTGGAAGGATGCAGATTTGGTCTCTCGAGTAATGGTGATTTCAAGGCAGTGTTGATTAGGCCTCGCAGTTACGAGAACCAATTGTCGTTCTATGTCTTGGCTTATGTCTACAGTTCAAGGACTAATGCTTGGAGGGAAGTTGATTGGTATCCTACACTGCCTGCAAATTACGACCTATATAAACCATCATCTCACGTCTTCCTTAATGGTGTTTGTCACTGGTACACATGCACTATCAACTTCATGAAGCTGCCGGATCAAGGGCTCAACAATATTATTGTTTCGTTTGACATAAACAGGGAGGTGTTTGGAAGGTTGGAGCTTCCTGATTGTTTGAATCCCAGTGATGGTGGTTGGGGTTATAGAATGCTCAGGAACCTAAATGGGTGCCTTGCTGCGATTCAAGAGTACTATGAGGATCGGTGGTTGAGGTATGGGTGATGAGAGAATATGATGTGGAGGAATCTTGGAGCAAACAATTTGTAATTCGGCAAGATGATCACATCCAGCCTATCCTACCGTGGAAGAATGGCGAATGGCTACTCTCCGCGATGAGCAATGGTCAGTTGGCATGCTTGGCATCCGATCCGGCCCGACACAGGGTATTTGACATGTATATACCTTCCAGGCTGTTTTGGGTGAGGAGAGCTTGGTGAGCGTTCATAAGCTGGATTAACTTAGATTGTAGTGATTGTTAGACAGAGCTAACTTCATCATTCATTAGTCCTTGAACATTAAAAATCGTTACTGAAGAGATCACAAGTGGTTATCTACCAGAGCATTGAAAACTTTTGTTGTGAAAAATTGGATATCTATCATTGCTGCTTACTTGAGAGATACTACTGTGCATTAAAACCACATCAAGTCTGGAAAAAACAATATAAACACTTTCTTGAAATCGTTGTTCCTCGTCTCTTTCTTATCTACCATTTTGATCGTTGCCACCAAAACATATGCAATACAAAACCGTGTCTCATCAAGAAAGCCATGTCAAATGTTGTTATAATTTTATCTTCTCTAAATTTTTATAAAAAAATACTATCTAATTTTATACCATTCAAAATGTTTATCATACATTACAAATTGTCAGCATATTAATTAATTAACTCAATTTAGGTCAATTCATACCTACCCAACCTCTAATTCAATCGTTAAAGCACAATTCAGAGAACGACGACACTTTTTACATTCATGTACTTTTTCCATTTTTTATAACTAGATGGCAAAAAAAACAAGCATAGCATATTTAAGTGGACAAATATAAATATTTTACAATCGAATACTTCATTTAATTAAAACTGGACTCATATAAAAATGTAATGATATTTTTCCGTTACATGTGACGTAGTAGTGTATTCTCACATTGTAATCCTTTCTTAATATGCGTATGTTCTGATATCAAAGTTCATCGTGTTTTGAGACGGGTGAAGTATAATAATAGTTAAAGGGGGTATAGAGCAAATTGGAGGTAGAGCAAGGTAAGCAATATACGCAAGCAAAGCAATGATCATATTTGTGGCAAAATAGTGTGTTTTTGGTTTTATAATTGTCCACCTCACTCACAGGATAATATCAAAATCTCTCTCTTTCTCTTCTCTTTGGTAAGTAAACAAACCTCTTCTCCTTCTCTCTCTATAATTAGGGCAGGAAACCCTAATTTGTCTTCGTGTTTTTGCAGCTTCTCCAATCTTCGTTTACTGGAAGCGATGGCCAAAAGCTCCTTCAAGTTGGAACATCCCCTTGGTACCTAACCCCGATCCTTATTCTTGTCTTTTCTGTTCTTTCATGATCGGACCGATCAATTTGTTTTGTGTTGTGTACTGGGTTTGTTTTGTTTAATCTTGGTATGTAGTACTGTTCAATTTTGTGTTTCTTTTGATTGATTGATCTGGATCTTTGTTTTTTTAATTAAGTTTACTGCGATTGCTTTGCATGAATTGAATGTTGACATTCGTAATTGGATTTCTTGATAAAATTGTCAAATTCAGTGATGTTAGACTATGTGTTTGGTATTTTCTTGGACTGAATTCTGTATGGTGATGGTTTGCTCAGTATGGGCGGATTACAGTGTATATTAATTAGTACAAATACAAATTAAGTATTCTGATCATCGGAAAATTTGGTGCTTGTAGCTAATTGAAACACCTAGCTTTTAAAACAATTGGTTAATTATCACTTTGAATGATGTCGAAGACTCGATTTATGTTATTGATTCTGGAAGTTACCTTGTTAGACATGAAGACTCTTGCTCAATTTATGTGATTGATTCTGGAAGCTACTAGACTAGCCATTTATGTGCCTTGATTTGTTATCTATTCAAAAGTGGTGATGTGTGTGAGTTAAGTATCTCATTGGCTTTTCTTTCTGATATTTGATCGATAATCTTTTAATATGGTGCAGAGAGGCGACAAGCTGAAGCTGCACGTATCAGGGAGAAGTACCCTGACAGAATTCCGGTACTTCAAAAGTCTATTTGGTTTATACAAACTTCTATTCAGATACTTCACATTGTATCCTTTTATGCCAACTAATATATATTTTCTTGTGCAACATAGGTTATTGTGGAGAAGGCTGAAAGAAGTGACATTCCAGACATTGACAAGAAAAAGTATGTTATATTGTTTTCTTTAAACACTTACAACTCCATTTGGGTTTTATTGGATGCAATGTTATAATGTTTTGTTGCTACCTGTGATTTCATGCAATGTTCTCTCCTGTGTGGCTATTAATATTTTGCGCACAAATCACATCCCTAAATACTGTTTCACTGGATTATTGGAACTTTTGTAGGGACATTATCAGTCTTAATGAGGATGTTTCTAATATATGTTTGACTCCTGATTAACTAATCATTTTCATGCTTAGTTTCTAAGAAATAAATGTTTATTTCCAATCCCGTTCCACTGAACTTTTATATAACCGTTACTGCAGATATCTGGTTCCTGCTGACCTGACAGTTGGGCAATTTGTTTATGTTGTCCGGAAAAGAATTAAGCTCAGTGCTGAGAAAGCCATATTCATCTTTGTCAAAAACATTCTCCCTCCAACTGGTACTGATATGATTTAGAATTTGCCATTTGTCTATGAATTCCTACAATTATACAGTGTATTTTCGTTTTCTTGTCTGAATGAATATTCTGCCCTTGCAGCTGCAATGATGTCTGCAATCTATGAGGAAAATAAAGATGAGGATGGATTCCTATACATGACTTACAGTGGGGAGAACACATTCGGTTCGTTCTGAAATGGGGAATGCCAGGGTTGCCATGTATATAGTCCAGTCTTGAGAAGAATTTGTAAATTCCTACTGTTAAATAATCTCTCCAGTACTACTATCCTAATTACATGGATTTCTTTTGAATTTCATGTGCTAATACTATTGCAGACGTCTTGAAGTTTCTATAAATGTTTTGCTTGCCATGGTTCGTTTTTCGTTAGAATATGCCTGTGCTGAATCGTTATCTATGGCTTATATCATTTCCTGGATTTACTTCCCAATTGATTTTCATTAAGCTCCCTTCTGGACCTTGATTGTGATGAAATGCTTGTGACTTTAGAGATCATTGCAGACAAGTATCATGCATAAGCCATGTTCCATCTACATGTTTATTGAGGTCCATATTAACTTGCTTTCCAGGATCCGAGCAACAAAATGCTTGTTCATACTTCATATGTTCCAGAATAAAAAGAATTTGGCCAAATTTAGAAATTAATCCAGATACCTGTCTTGTGCACTTACTAAACAACAATTTACAAACAGGATCAAATCAGACATTGACGACAGCTTAAAAAACAGCGTGAGGCCTGAATTTCGTAAGCACGCACAGGTCCGTTTTGTGAGTGAACAGAAGAACCATTGAGTAGACAAATGCAGAACAGAAGAACCATTGAGTAGACAAATGCAGAATACAGATGCACAATTGAACAGACCATTAGAAACTAAGTAAGCACATGAACGATTTAAAAAAATGAACAAGTGCCCTGGGTAACGTAAAATGCATAATTGCCTCAATTCAGGAACAATGCGGAGTACAAACTACGGCGCCAGAAGCTGCAAATTTGCACCAGAAACATATCATCTACTCAACTATCTTTATCCCCTAGCAGTATCACTAATAAAACAATCAACACAACTCCCAACTTATGCATCGGTGTCCTACTTCAAAAGGAATATAACAAGGATAACGGTGTACAATAAAGAACAATAATTCGTGGTAGCTTGAAGAGTCGTCTCCAGAGTCCAGACCGATAATAAGGGTAACATAGCTTTATCTTACTCAAAACATGATTCACAGAAGCACAACGCAACAAAGAAGATGAGATACCAAGATAACTACAACACTCCCTTCTTACACTGAAATGTATATACACTGTTTTAGAGTTGAAGAGCTAAATCAGGCTGCTGAGAATCCATTGAAACACTAGAAGGTGGTCGCCCAGGAGAACCCGAAGACTGGAAGTCAACATTTAAGTCTGGTTGAAAGGATTTTGGCTTCTGCACTGGAAGAGTTTGTGGGCCAAGGTTCCACCAAGGCAGCATCTGCGATCTGGATAGCTCAGTACTCGTAAACTGTGGGTAAACTATTTGCTGGTTTTGACTGTTGACTACTCTCATTGGGAATGTTCCTGGTGCTTCCAACATGCTGCTTGATGATGGTTCTGACAGAAAAACCTTGTGGGTAGCAGCCAGTGTCTCGTTAGAGTATTGACGTTGGCTTTGAGCCTTTTCAGCCATCACTCTCATTAACTGTACCGGGTCACTAAGACCCTGCCCCTGTTCAAAATTGCGATTAGATGGATTCACCATATTGGAAGGCAAACAGGCTGCCATAGTACCAGATTTCCCATCAGCCAACCTTTCAATAACTCCATTGCTAAGCGGCTTAAAAGATCTAGATGGTGGAAAGCCAGTATTTTTCGTAATGAAGTCCACTGACCTAGTCACTTCCATATCTGGACCCTTGTGAATCTGTCTGTGCTCAGATGATCCAGTATGAACAGATATCCCATCAGCCAACCCTCCAACAATTCCATAACTATCATGCTGCTTAAAAGACCTATATGGCGGAAAGCTAGTATCTTTTGAATTGAAGTCTACTGACCTAGCCGCTTCCATATCTGGGTCCTTGCGGATCTGTCTGTGCTCAAATGATGCAGAATGAACAGATTTCCCATTAGCTAACCCGACAGCAATTCCATTACAATCAAGCTGTTTAAAAGACGTAGATGGTGGAAAGCTAGTATTTCCTGAATTGAAGTCCATCAAGTTAGACGCTTTCATATCGTGACCCTTGGAAGTCTGTCTATGCTCAAGTGATTCTGGATTAACAAATCTCCCATCAGCCAACACTCCAGAAATTTCATTACTATCATGCTGCTTAAAAGACATAGATCGTGGAAAGCTAGCATTTCGCGAATTGGAGTCCATCAACCTAGGCGCTTCTCTATCTGGACCCTTGGAAATCTGTGCGCGCTCAAGTGATTCTGCATTAACAAATCTCCCATCAGCCAACCCAGCAAGTCCATTACTATCAGGCTGCTTAAGAGACCTACATCGTGAAAGGCTAGCATTTCCTGAACTGAAGTCCGTCAACCTAGATGCTTTTGTATCTGGAGCGTTAGAAATCTGTCTGTGCCCAAGTGATTGTGCATTTAAAAATTTCCTATCAGACATATCTCCACCAATTCCATTATTATCAAGCTGCTTCAAAGACCTACATGGTGGAAAGCTAGCGTTTCCCGACTCCATCAACCTAGACGCTTCCATATTTGGACCCTTAGAGATCTGTTTGTGCTCAAGTGATTCTGCATCAAGAAAATTCCTATGAGCCAACCTTCCACCAATTTCATTAGCATCCAGCTTACTGAAAGACCTAGATGTTGTAAAGCTAGTGTTCCCTGAATTGAAGTCCATCACCCTAGAAGCTTCCATAACCGAATCTGTGGAATTTTTTCTGTGCTGAAATGATTCAGCCATATTTTTATTGAAATCAGGTGGCCCATTTAATTCAACTTGCTTTGGAAGCCTTTGATCAGATTTAACAGCAGGCCTTGGTTGCAAGGTTTGGCGCTGGTAATTGAAGTTGACAGAACCCCATGAATTAGGCCCACGAGAGAAAGATGGATTTTGTCCAGAAGGATTCAATCTGATTACATGATCCTTGACAGGAAGAGAAGCAGTAGTACATGGAGCCATGGGAGGTCTGATTCCATCAGAAACAGCGAATTGTGATTTTTGCTCAAAGCTTCCCTTTGAAGAATCTGAAAGAAGGGGGATATCTTGAGTCCTCCAAGGATCCACAGGTGGCTGCACTTTTGCAAAGAAATCTGGTTCTTCCACAACACAATCTCTTAGCCTAAAAGAAGTTGGAGGTGGTTCGTACTCTTCTACCCAACCTCGACCAAACTTAACGTCTGCAGGTAGTACCTGTTCAATCCTGTTTGCAGCAACTTTCCAGGCAACAGATCCAAGGGTGGCAGCGAATCGAGACAGGCTCCTGGCATATGCATGATCTGAATAAAGTCCTACCTGACGGAAAAAAGAAGTTGGACTCCCATGAGAAAGAATGGTGCAGAATAATTAGTAAAATATGCTTAATGTTAGAACGTACAGGAATCAGATGTTTGCTTTCTTCTTCAGAAGTTGCGAATAAAGACTCTGAGCTAGGAGCAGGACAAGCTAGTGAGATGCTATATGTGGAACGACGGGTATCTTCAGGTATAGGGGCATCAATTGATGCAGAAAGTGAGATGCTATATGTGGAACGACGGTTATCTTCAGGTATAGGGACATCAATTGGTGCAGAAAGCGAGATGCTATGAGTTTGACGGCAGTTTTCATCATGTATAGGGACATCAACTGGCGCAGAACGAGTGGTACCAGATGAGAAATCAGAGCCCACTGGATCATTCAGCACCCGGCTAACAGATTCTGATATTTGCTTCTTCGTAATGGTAGTAGAAATCATCTTCTCAGGAACGGTCTCTTTCTCCGGGCTTTCGGCTCTTAGCCTTATCTTCTCAAATTTCTTTTTTGCCAACTCTCTAATAGACCGTGCCTATCCAAAGCATTAGAATGAAATTACCATGTTGCTAAAACAACAATAAGTAGAATCAAGAACCAGAGCCACTACCTGCTTGTGGTATATGGTACCCGGTTCATTGTATTGCATGGCATTCGAGCAAATGAGGAAAACATCACCCTGAGAATACACCAATAGAGGATCATATAGTATAAGGCAGCTAATTATAGAAAGTTCCAAACAAGTAATGAAAAGGGAAAAATAGAATATTGAAAATGACAAGGATGGTTTTGTTTAATAATAGGTTCATAAGAAATATAAGAACGTCTTCCTCTTAGTAATACATTTGGCACAGAGAAATATCAAGCACGTAATTTCTCCGAGGCATGAAAAAAGAGGGTACAGAACTAATTGACATTTTTGCATTTCTACGAAGATCATAAAAGCATGTAGGAATGTATTATGCATTATTTACTCAAATTAGGCATGTTCACCAACACGCGTTTGAGATATTATGCTCCAGTACAAGGTAAAGTTGTTGAATGACATTACCTGAACTCAATTGAGGAAAAGGACATCAATTTAGAGCATAAACAGACACAAGAATCATGTCCATAGAACAAACCCGTACTGCTGTTTTTAGCGAGAGTACGATAACACAAGTATATTAAAGACTATGGGGTGTTTAAAACAGATTCAAATTATTTTAAGGAGCTTAATATAAGGAGTTGGGAAAAATGTTTTACTATTAGACAATTTCTGGGTGTTTGCAGAACCATTTTATAGTAACATAAGACAATAAACCCAAATTATTTTTGGTAACAACGAAGTTGCACGAGGTCCAATCCATCTTCTGCAATTTGTAGTTATCCAGCTTAATATAAGAAAATCTGCCTCCTTTTTTTCTAGTTCGGGACTACTCAAAATTCAGTTTCTCCTTAATTAAGTGTTCAGTTTGCAACTTATAAGCTGTTGCAACTTCCAAACAACCCGTTTGTTTCCTTGCCATAAAAACGTACGCGATTGTAAATTGTACATTGTATGATAATTTAAGGAGAAACTGTCTTAGCCTTTTTTCGGAGAATGAAGCACTCTAATTCTATTTGCTGCACTTTGTAAATTGTACTAGAATGAAATAGTCGAATTGCATTTGCTGCATTTCATAAATTTATATTTAGTCAAGGTTAACTGAAGTAAATATAACTAAACCATGCAGGACAAAGTTATCTCCTAGAGCTTGGCACACTTAAACTATAGCAGACCTTACAGTCTGGTGGACAAGAAATATCACAAGTGCAAACAATCTCAAGTCCTCTAAACCAAATCAAACCAATTGAGACATTTATTTCAATGATAATAGGGTACACGGCATGAACCAATAAAAGAGTCGCGTCTGGTCACATGAAATTTTTTAATCTTCTCCACATGCAACTCCTCTTAACTATACTTTCATTCATTCCCTTAACCTCATATCTTTATGCATAACTTCTAGCCAAGTCTTCTTCGGGCAACAAATCTAAAATTCTATATTGTGACAATTCCTAAAATATCATATTGATCAGATAATGGAATCCTGCTAAGTGTAGGGAATTTGCATTGGTCAATTAATGAATGATCATATCATCCTAAATTCATGTGATGAAACTTATCGACACATAGAATGAAGGAATACATGCAGATATTTTTGGAGTGGAGCTTTCACTAATAAAAGAACTAAAATAATGTTTTGATGTAGTAAAGCCAGCTTTGCACTGATTGAGCATTTTCAAGGGCTTCACTACCAAGTGTTCATCTTAAAAACCTCATCTTCATTGCATGAGTTGACTACTCGGATTAGTCTATTAAATGTCGGAGTGAGGCAAAACAAAGTAGTGCAGTCGGTTCATGTAATCCCTTTCCTAGTCTCTCTCTGGACTAATATAAGTTTCAGTTTGCCAGTTGTAAAATGCATGCAGACATTTTACTCATTAAAAAAGCACTATGATGGAGTATTTATGGAGCCGTGCAGCAATTGATATCATTAATGGGCAAACTCAATGCATCATTTCTTAGATGGAATATTCAGATACGCATAAAACCATAATATAGGAAACTTAGAGTTTGTAGACATAATATATGGCACGGAGGAAAGACAGATGGTTGATGCAAACACCAAATACTGAATGAGAGAATGCAAGAACATCCTCTGTTTGACATACGGAAACCAAACAAAATGGGGAAACCAACACCCACCTCAAATTGTTCCAAGGTGGCATATGCTCCATTGCTCAACTTCTTCCTCAAAGTGGCAAAGTCCATCGGATTCTTAATCCTGTCATAGTAATCTGGAAGCTAAACAGAAAACAAAAACTACCACGTTCAAAGACCAAGTATAGTACCACTGCCAGTGCATCCTGACAACAACTTCTCACTTACTTACCTCTTCAGGATCAGCCGGTTCAGCATACACACCATAAATATCCTTCCTGTAAAAAAGGAATAACAACATTAATAAGTGCATTCATAACTCGTTTCACATCTATCCGTCAACAGATAGCATACAAAACCTACTTCTGAAGTTTATCCACAATCAACTCCAACACTTTCTTGTCAGGCAGCGGTGTCCCTGCAAAACATAACACATAAGCACAGCAAATTCACCACAAACATAAACATATACAGCAGAACCACATGGTGCTTTACTTATCAAGACAAATAATTATGAAAGCAAACCTGCTGGTGAGCCTTGTTCCGTTTCAATGCAGTCCGGCTTTCCGTATCTACCCTGCAAAAACCAGCCGAATCATCAGACTTCCATTTAAAGTCAGCAAACAAACTAAACATCAAGTAGAGCAATAAATACTAGTAGTAAATGGTAGTGAAGTGAATACTCTATTCTCCCCTAGTCTACAAGCAGAATAAACTATGTTTCAAACACATGGAAATGTGCAAGTACAGCATCTATCAAACTCAATTCAATTCAAATCAAATCAAACACACAAACAAACAAACAAACAATCAATTGACCTCATCTTCTTCATCCTCATTACAACTACTCTCCTCACGATAAACCTCATCCTCCTCCTCCGTTTCGTAAACTTTCCCCTTCTTCAACGGCCGCCTGTCCTCGTCCGAGATCTCCGGCGAATCGTACCCTAGGTCAACGTGGCGAGTACGGCCGTGCTTCTTCTTCGAGTCGTTGGAGTATCTATGGAGGTTTAGGAGGTGGTCGAGCTTCTTCTTCTTACGGGTATGGTCTTCGAAATCGTCTTCGAAGAGGTCATCATCGTCGTCGAAGTAGTCGTCGAGATTGAGGACGCACTTGAGACTCCGAGGGCGGAGGCTGCGGCGGACGGAGGGCGGCTCAGGCGCCGGAGAGTCGAGCTTACGTGGTCTGCCCCTCATTCTCCTCCTCACAGTGTGGTCCATTTTCGCCTGCTGGTGATGATAGTGTAGTAGTAGTAGAGTACTAGTCTGCTTTGATGCTTTCTCTCTCTAGAAAAAGGGAGGTAAAAGTCTTAAACCCTCTTCACATTTGGAAGATTTTTTTACTGTTACTCTCTTTTCTCAAGGTTTACTGTTTTACTAGACTACTTTTCCACTCTCAATTTTAATCCATATTACTACAATCATTAATTTACTTTTTCTTTTTTTTTTCTTAAGATCCATATTACTACAATCATTACTTTTATTAAAGAAAGAAATTGACATAACTACAATTATTACACTTTACTGCACACACTAACACAGTAGAGGAGGATGCGGGAGTTTGCTCTGGGGGGTGTTGGGACGTGTTAGCCCGTTTTCTTGATTCATATGTTTGGAATTATTTTACATATTCTAAGTCTAGTTTCCAAGTATTGTTGTAGAAGATAAGTATCTTTGTAAAGATAATTATTAAATTTTAAGTGAGAATTTCTTTATTGTTTATCGGTATTTTTGTTCAAAACCGCACATTATTTGCAACGGCTAATGTGATGCAAGTGGGTTGGGCTACCTTGCACAAGCCCACAGGAATAGTAAATGTTAAGGGGTATGTGACAATATTTCATTGACACAGGTTTGTACATATACTACTTAGATTGACGTTTTCATTTCTCACTTCACCAGCAAATGGGCAGTCAGCCCTTAGTAGAAAATAGTCGTATGTTGTTCTTGCATGGAGCTCATTCGTCTAGTATTTTCTAAGTGGGCTCCAATTCCAAACGATAATGGCTTCCGGACGATCGTGAATTTTTGACTCACTTTTCTCTATATTGTACTTCATGTTCCTTGGTGTTCATACTCCAACAATTAAATTTCGGTGTAAGGATGTCTCTTGAGGAGCTCGTTTCGGGGTGCTCACTAGGCACATAGTTCTCTGGATCAATGAGGTCTTCACTATTCCATTTCTTCAAGTAGTTGAGGGTGTTTTTATGGCTTAATTGATGTGAGTTCAGGTACGAAGCTTGGTCGGAGCTACCTCATATGGGCTCTATATTTTGAGTCAATCAATGGTCTTGCTCTTTGATCTCCTTTAGCCATCAGTGAAGCAACATATACTCGGAGGCTGGTGTGGGTAGCTCGTTTTAGAGCTGTATGATACTGATAACAGTGTCGGTATTCAAGTTTGTGGTGGTTCCTCTCTTCATTCAAACCTTACTTTTATATACTTCACCGGTCTGAAGTAGAAGTGTAACAGGTTGTTTGTTAAAAAATTATGAGTTAGAGGAAATTTTTAGTTGATGAATAGTAATTGAATTACAAAGTGAGTTATATAAAATGGTGTTGAAATATAGTTAAAATTTATAGGGTTGATAGAGTTGTATATATGTTTGTAAGAATAAAGTGACGTGCGTAAGAAGGAAGTGATATATGAGTCTGATAGTTTTTAATGTTATTTGATTGGCTTAAATATTATTTGATTGATTTAACATTGTAAAATTGATTGAAAAAGTAAAGAAGTTTAAGATTAGGATAGAAAATTATCGATAATTATTTAGCGGAGAAATAATTGAGTAATTATACTATTTTGAGTTACCAGACACATACCTTAATATCATCTAAATTGATGAATAGGAGGACTAAGTTGAATCCCAAACAAGTAAAATGTCTATATATGGCAGTGAGCCCAAGTAGGGAGCTCGGACGAAGTGAGCTGCCTAAAGTAATCTGGACTTCTACTTTGGAGTTCATGGTAAATTTTGCATCCAAAAGTTTACTATAATTGAAATAAGACACAATATTTTTAATTTAATGCTTATAATAGAATTAATTTGATGACCATAATTGAACAATATACTTTTTTGGGATGTTATATTTTAGTTAGTAAAGTAGTACTGTTTTACTGTGAAATTATTCAATCTGAAAATTAAAAATCCAGTAAAACATAAAATTAATTGCGGTGAGCGTGGATCGAACACGCGACCTTCAGATCTTCAGTCTGACGCTCTCCCAACTGAGCTATCCCCGCAATTTGTTTAATTACACAAAGTTTTTTGAAACTAACACTAATACAACAATGCCAACACAGTTTAAATGAGGCATTCGAAGTGCACCAAATATTTCAGAAACAGAAATTGAAATACAATGCAAACTTCTTTATGAACCAACTGAATAATATGTACAGGAACCTAATCGATTGGATCGCTACTTAATTGAATGACGTGTTATCATTAGAGGATCTCCACTGTGTCGTATCAATTGATGATGTTCGCTCTTCGTTTTTCTTGTATTAGCACAGATTGTGATATCCAATGGAATTGTTAAACGCATGACTGTTTTTACCAAACGCATGACACATTTTTATATATTACAAAAGGTTCAATAAATTATATAAATATAAAATTAGTGTCATTTTTCATAAAACTTATCAAATTATCACATCTTCGAAAATATATGACCGTATATACACTACAATACCATAAAGTAATAAAAATTAATATTATAAAATTAATAGTCATACTTTACAAATAATAATAAATTTGAGATCTTTATATTATTATAATTCACATTCGTAGTCATTAATATTTATTTAATTATTTAATAATGAAATTAACTAACTTTAAACATAATTAAAAATATAACTTCGATCTGGCCAGGACGGAAGTGTTCAATTCTTTTTTTATATTTTTTTTAAAGTTCCAATCAGCCTGGTCGGAGTAATGGCCAAAGCTCCAACTCCGGCTGGAGCTCCGGTGATGGATCTTCATGTCGTTCTTCGTGTTCATTCTTCGTCTTTTTCGTTCTTCGTGTTCATTCTTCATGTTTTTTCAAAGTTTTTTTTCAATTTATTTGTTCGGATAACATGATTTGATCAAATAAACATGTTGAGATGTTTTTGTAGGTAAAATTGTAATTATTTATAATTATAGGACCATTTTATGAATTACAATAGTTGTGATGTTGTTTGCAATATATAAAAATGCGTCCGGTATTTAGTAAAAGTTGTCTTTCGTTCCTGTATCTAATTCATGATGTTTGCATTAGAACTATTTAGGGGGGTAGTGGGACTTGAAGCATCTGCTCAACAATGCACAAATATGAGCCGGACCAGACCCATATCAGAGGCCAGTAATGGAATTTATGAATTTTGGTTTGAGTAGCTATTCTAAGCTTAATTACAATATGAATACAACATGTCACCACTCCATGAAGGCCACAAATAGGCATGAAGAAGTTACACAGAATCACTCCATCATGTCTGCTACGGGTTGAGATGATCTGTGAGCCGAAGCAGGCTGAGATATTTGAGAACTTGGGTGATTCTGATCATGTGGAGGAAATATTTCGTCAAAGAAAAGAAGTAGATCGCCATGTGAAGTATCAAAATGTAACATCTTCTCCACAGCTTCCTGCATTCATTTAGCATGACTCAATTGCTGAGAGATATATACCCCGTTCTCTAAATTTGATTGCGAAAAACCTTTGTGCACCTTATTTTGCTGATCCTGAGAGGATATACTCTCATGGCATAGGCGCTCGTAATACTCATTATTTCCAATAGCCTGCAGTATAGATGCTGCTCTGCTTATCACTTCCTCTGGAATGCCTGATACATACATCAAAGGGTGTCAATTAAGGAGAATATCAGCTGCACCGACAAAGTCTGCAGTGACAATTTACAAATGTCAGTCAATCAACTACGACGGCCTACATTGCAGCTTGTATGATTAATGTTAATG
This sequence comes from Plantago elongata, assembly GCA_036897095.1. Lineage (NCBI taxonomy): Eukaryota > Viridiplantae > Streptophyta > Magnoliopsida > Lamiales > Plantaginaceae > Plantago > Plantago elongata. The sequence continues at coordinate 6,535 of JAYMSP010000841.1, read as the reverse complement.
TTATAGGCCAGTCAATTTCCAATAAGCAGTGAATTTATAGGGCTGTATGTTCATGTTAAACAATGGTCCATAACTGCCAACTTTGAAATGTGCAGCTTGTAAGATTATTGCCAATTTGCCACTTTTGAGTTGCCAATTTGCCACTTTTGAGGTAAACACCCAGCAACAATTTGGTGATTGATAATGAACTAGGAGTAGGACAATATGTTACCTGTTTGTTCATCTTCGTCAAGCTAAGCACATAAAAAAACCAACTAAAAATTCCCAACATACTTTTTAATTGAGTTCAAGACTAACTCAGAGAGAGAACTCAACAAAGAAAACACAAAGGGTGAGTGCAAAAAGATGTGAAATTGATATTGAGTATTCATCAGGCATGATAGAGTTCAGGAATTGTCTCGAACCTAAGGTTCCAGGCCAGATTGACAATAAAATGGTTCTGAATTGAGATGATCTCATTACAAACTATTCATTTATTTTCAAGACGGAATTAAAAACACACCTGCCAGCACCGCACAGTGTAATCCTGCAAGACAAATATGGCAAGTGAGCTTCAGGGAAGAGAACCATGGACCTTTAGTGACATTTATGAGTGGCGGAACAACTCACCATAGCTAAGAAGTGCTCTCCCAGGAATCAACCTACCAAGAGTAAGACGAATGGCTTAACGATATTTAGACTTGGGCAAACAAACAAGAATGATGTACTGAAGCATTTGGATGTAACTAGCAGACATTATGCTGTAAAACTGCATAGTTGCATAGAAATTCAGTGGAATATAGAAATTAGCCATCAATTTCAATGTGAAGTATTTTCTCCTATTGATCCATGGTGACTATGATTTCTTTAGATACATCATACATCCATAAGTCCACGATTAATAACTAAGGAGCGGGCAAATCAATTCAGATATTACATTTCCACTATAATTAAAGCAAACTTGTCTATGATTAACCATACATACATACCTATATAGAAAAACAATGTCTTCCACATGTGTAGTTTGATCATTCGGGCTTAACACACTCATGGAATAATACTTGATCTTGCCTGACTGCAGGCAGTAAATACTGCTTGTGACATAGCAGCCCAAAATAATTCGAATGAATGCTAATTCTTACAACAGAATGGGCAGAATATAACCTACCTCCTGCAGATAGCTGTTTTCGAAAATCTCACTCAAGTGAGTACAAATCAGAACCTGCAGAAGTGTGGAACATGTACAGAAAAGTAACCACTCACATAGATTCTACGAGGGAAACATATAAGTAATAAGGGTTCCATGTGATTCTCAACGTGATACAGGCTCGAAAAGATACGGTGAAACGTTGTAACACAAGAAATTATGAAATATATGTGAATAACTGATAATCCTATGATTCAAACACAATGCAAGCTCAACATATGTAAAGAGCTTTGTGTGAGTGCGAGGGTAATATCTCAAAGTTTATTAGTTATCTTGACCAGAATTTGATGGGATGTGAGAAATAAATCATTAAAATGGCCAATATTTTTTAAAAGTCTGGCTACTTTAAATTTATACAGTTGCAGAAGGAATCTCCGCACTTGTATATAATGTGTCAACTATAAATTCTTAATGAATCCATGCATTCCAGTTAATGACTCAAGCATGGGGGAAAGTCAAGGGAACTTTTCAGGTAATCACATCTTAGATTGCATGGATCTAAGTCATTAAAAGGATGTCATACCTTTGGAGGATTTTCATACGAGGCAAAGTAATTTATCGTTCCACCGAGGAGACCAATGCCATCTGGCACGTGATATGCAGCAAGTTTAAATATATCAATTACAAACACTATAAAAATGTGCATTTTAAGATGCTAACCTTCTGAAAGAGTTCCCTTTCCGAATTCATCCAGCAGACATAAAGACCGAGAACTTGCATGCCTTTGTTGGAAAAGATATAGTTAATAATAAGGATGCTTTCGTGAATCAAATATGCATAGTAAGTGTAACACAATCATCAATAGGGATCTCATTCCTCATTCATGCAATATCAACCCACCACCGTATAATAAAGGAGGCGGTAGGAGAAAAATTCTGTACAGTTTCCAACTCAGATATCCTCCATCTGAAGTTTACCAGCGTACCTCAACATCATGCCAACTTGTTGGAGGTCAATCATAAAAGTTGATTGTTCAGCTGTCATGAACTTGCTTCCAGTTGCACAAAATATCCTATTGAAATGATTGTAGTATCATTGTTGACCATATAAATAAAAACATTTTCCTCCTGATAGGATATTATAGTGAGAAAATTGGACGAGGGTTATACCTATCTGTTAAACCCACAGTAGCTGCATCAGCTGGTACAAAGCTTCCGACATGGGAGAGGAAAACAATCAGTGCTACCTGAAAGATAAACATATGCATGAAGGGTCTGATAATTAAAACATGCTGTTCAGCCCACTTTCACTTTTTGTTCTCCGAGACAAACCAGAAACTATCTGCAAACATGAACCAACATGACCTGATGTGTAGCTGGTAGTGAATTCTTGGATCCTTTGGACGATATACATTTCATTTGATTCATCAGATAGTACATAATTAATCTAGAAAATAAGCATCACTTTCTTCCATTACAGTCACAAAAAAAAATGTACTGCAATTAGCATACACTTTCATAATAGGTTGATTCACCCAAGTAGACTGCTAATGTAGTGGAAGTAAAGAAGTCCTGGCTAAAACTGCCATAGATTAGAAAATAGATCTGACTAAGGAAACGAATGCAAAGCATCTCCATGAAGGTGAAAGTCTTAGATCTACAGAAGTCATTTCTTACCAACCTGCTTTATGTAGATGCTTTTCCCAGAATAATTGGGCCCAGTAATGATATTGATTCTTCCTGCATACATGTGTTAATCAACTGTTTTATAATATTAAAATTATTCTCTGTTTATTATATAGGAAGCGGGTTGAGGTAGAGAAAGACACAGGAAAAGAAAGAAAAAAAGAAAAAACCTTCATCCAGAATCTTTGTGTCATTTGGAATGAATGTATCGACTGTCATTTCCTGCAAAACATGCCTGGAAACAAGAGAAAATCTTCATAATTGCATCAAATTGTAAATAATAACATTATGCTTCAAAAGGAATAGCAGCTCAGACCTTCCATTTCTTATATCAAGAACACTTTCGGAAGTCAAAATAGGTCTCACGTAGTTGTTCTGACGAGCAACTAATGCTAATGACAAAGAGCTGGAGAAGAATTTACAGAGTAATCAGGAGAAAAATAGAAAGAACAACGCAGACATGAAAAGATAAACAAGCGGGAAACTGGAGTTACCAGTCAAGCTCGGCCGCAAAACTGACAGCTCTAAGTATGGGAACATTGAATTGAAGAATACGAGTGACAAGGTCTCTGGTAATAGCTCGCTCCATATCTTGTGAAAAAGAATTGGTGAGAAACAAAAGCCTCATCTGCTATGGAACTTGTGCAGTAAAACCAGAATGATGCAAGAAAACGTGTATGGAATGGTAGCTTAATATACAAAAACTGTGAAGAGTACTGCACTTGCAGCACTTGGTCATAGACAAGCAGTCATGCAGCATAACAGGACCAAGAGTTTAGTTTAAAACAAATAATAGCCGCAAAAACATTATTGCCTGGGGCTAATGACTCAGAGTTCCTATCGACTTACCCAAAATCTTATGATATATATCCCCTAGAACATTGTCCAGTTCACGTGTCTTTGCCGTGCGATAGAAAAACTTCTTCAACTCACTGTCTTCATCAGAAAACTACATGCGGAATAAAACACAAAATAAGACAATCAGTATACGCTGCTTGAGCTGATAGCATGCTGTGACAAACAGTTAACTTAGTATGTAGGTCCACAACTTACATATTGCTAGTAAAAAAGAAAAAGCATGACTTACAGCAAATTCAAAATCCTGAAGTTTATCTAGAGTGTTGTCATCAAGTTTTTCTTCGAAAATGCACATCAGGTAGCCTGGAAATGATGTCATGTTAGCAAAGGAGGAATAGATCTGATATCACGGGAATTCGTCATTAAGAGATAAGAACTTCATATTTAGTGATAATTTCAATAAAAACGTCCAAGTGATTTCATCAATAACGTAGAAACTTGCTGATCCAACCAAAAGTTGCAGCTAAACTATTTTGCCCAGCTGGGTGGACATTCCAGTCTAATACATCCCGAAAGTAAAACATGGTGTCTTGACTTTCCTCACAAAACACAACTGTTCTAGATAGTTTAAAACTTTTGCTCCATCATATTCTAAGGACCACTATTCCATGTCAAGTAAAGGAGCTTCCAAGTTCTAACCTATGCCAGGTACTTCTCCCTTCTTTAAATAACTTCCTAGATTTCCATTTTTGGGATTACCTGACAAATTTCCCAAGCCATACAGATAAAGTTTTTATCCAATTTATCTATTACTTCTTCTTTTCCTCTCTTCTTTCACACCAATTAGTACAATATCTCACACTTACTCAGCAATTTACAACTTTATCAATATAATACCCCAATATCCCACAAATATCATTTGTTTGATAATATTACTTAATTAAAGATAATCAAGGTCGTATCTCAAAAAAAAAAAAAAAGATAATCAAGGTCTTAGGAAGTTTTAAGAAACAGACGGAGGAAGTATCATGGAAGTGGCAACACAAATCAACACGATTTTGGCCTCTCCAAGGAAATGATACTTCAATTAAATAAAGAGACATATGCAGTCCCTGAAACGAATTGTCAGAAGTACCTAAATATATCTGAGCTATGACAGGTGAAATGCACTAAAATATTTAAGCCAGCATAAAACTTCACCTACCTATCTGATGTATATATACAATGCAAGGGATATTCTTTCTCCCAGACATATGAGGTAATCGCACAAGTTCCAATGATGAGACCTGATGCAATACCGGAGTCATCTAGAAGTTCAACAATTTCTTCAGATATAATAGTATATCAAAATCCAGCACCTCCTCAAGAAAATCAGGCAATTGCTCATATATCTGCCTCAGTTCATCCAGCTGCATTTAAAGAAGCTCTTAAAAGTTAAAACCACAAATATCAGGGAGACTGGTTTTGAGTAAATTAGACATGCTCTTAAGTTAGTTTCATAAAAGTGGGAACGTTGCACCTCCCCACAGAAACCATCTTTTACTATCGTCTCATAACCCTTCTCTTTACTTCGACTAACATCAACGACGCCCATGACCTACAAATGTACACCCAGTTAAATAAATAAATAAATAAAACCTTAAGTATTATTAGTTTCTTCAACCAAACACAGCTTCCATTTAAAATGGGCCTTAATATCAATTAAGTCTCATAAATTTATGTTTATGTGATCTAGCAATCACGATGATCATCCTTTTTTCTCATGGTGTCCAAACATAATAGAACCTTGTGGAGAGTTGTATGCTCTTTCTAATATAAAGAATTCCTTGAAATAACTCACTCGGTGCTCAATTGTTCTTGGTCACAGGGTTTGAGGTTAAACAAGAAGAGTACACACACAGGGTACTGCCTTTCAACTCTCAACAAGAGGTAGAACTTCATTGAAGATCTAATGATGTGGGGCATTCATGAATGCTGACCATACAAATGGAAATGACTTTGCACCCAAAACTTGGCAATAGGGAGCAAGACATAAGATATAAAAATAGTCGACATACCAGTTCATACACAAAGGCCACGTCCGCTGAGATGCAAAGGCCAGCCTGTGGTGTTAATACTAATATGATCATAAATTGTATAAATTCAGAGATAGACTAAGAGAACTCAAAACTAATATTAATCACGAAGACAACCAGTTACCTCTGCAATGATATCCAAGTTTAGATGATTCAAAATCTCTTGAAGTGTTTCAGAAACACCTACTTCAAATATCTTGTTGAGATGGAGCAGCGAGCATATGCTCTACAAAAGGAAAGTTCACTACTTTAACATCTATAAAGGAAACAGTAAGAATACTTACCTATGAAAAGGAAATATAAGAAGATGACAAATTGCTCATGAGGGGTCCTTCAGGATAATAACAAGGAGCTTTCATGCATATTCCAGAAATTATTTATAGGTACACCACAGGACTGCAGTCGCTGGCTTTGTTACTGGCTTTTACTTGAGATATAGTGTTCTTTTTTACATTAACATGCTTGAAACTTTGTACTTGGCGGCATGGACCCCTCAACTCTAATCTTCAGTTAAGAAAATAGAAGGAAGAAATGAAAGAAGAAATACACGATAATAAGGAAAACAAGACATGTGAATGACATTGATGGGAAGCAAGCTTTGTTGAGAAAGAACCTAAGCAGGAAAATAATTCACAGATAGCGATTTATAGAAAACAGTGTGCCTTCATGATATATCTAACTTATATGGTATATATGATTGTCAAAAACCTAAAATTTGATAAAGTGAAACACAAATTTATAATCATAACGAGAGAGGTGGTTGGTGGTTGGCGGGTGGGAGGTGCTTTAGACTGGTGACTAGAAAATTAAAAACAAACTAAAGGGGCAAGTTGAGGGGTGTGGCTTCTCCA